>LJJS01000220.1:0-133112 GCA_001447215.1 Diaporthe aspalathi
GTTAAGCAATTAAGTTTTATTAAGGGGAGGATTTCGGCACATTAGGGAATCTCCTGTTCCTTTTTATGTGGTCGACGATGGGAAGAGGGGCCACAGCGCGCGCGTTGAGAGTAATAGAGTATATCCGCAAGCTCGGACAACGGCGGGAAGATGATGAGGGCGAGCAGACAGACATAGCATCAGACATACAGGATTAGCGCACAAGGTCCGCGGCGTCTCATGAGATTTATGATTACTGGTTGGTTATTCACTTTTCTGGTTTAATCTGGTTTGACTTGGACTAGCCAGTTGATACACATCAATGCGAGTTTTTTTTTTGTGTTATCATCAGATATCCTGTCCGGCATGGAGCGCAGAGACGACTTGTCCTTCACCCACACAATTGGTCTGGGATCTTGCTTCTATCATCCGGAAGTACCGACATATACCATTGCTTCGGGACCGGAGGGGAAAACTTTTGGATGACCACACGGCACACACAATCGAACTCGGGAACTTGAGCTGTGGCGATCAAGATATGCTATTAAGTGGAATGAACGATCCCAGGGTCGTGACGACCATCGACCGACAATTCGCCCCCCCCCCCAGGACCCCATCACTACCTACTCATTCAATCTATTGCCTTTATTCTATGCCAATCTGGCCACCGTCCTTGAACGCCTACGCACGCTGTTGAACTTACCTATAGCAGCCGGGACCCAAGAGCAATACCAGATACTCAGAATCTACCATGGTCACCGCCATTCGTGCCTCACCCACGCGAGACCAGAAGCTCTCGCCGAGCACCATTTTGAACGACTTGCCGTCTTAGCGGATAATGTCACCCTCCTTCTCGATCCCTTCCAAGTCCTCTAGGATGTCACTCCCACCCAACAGGCCCGCTCCGCCGATGGTTGCCTTCTTACCTCCCGACCATACCTCGTGGAACTTGATACTCTCGTCGCTGCCTGCAACGACAATGCAGCCTTCCATAAATGTCCGACTCTTCTTTTTGTCCCTGTTCCTCCGGTCCCTCGCCTGCCCGGTAGCATCCCTGGCCGCCTTTCGGTCAGGCGGGCCCCGCGGGTACGGCACAGCGTAGAGCGCCCGATGCTCACCCTCCCAAGGTATCGCCGCGACCTGCCGGCACTCGGGCCACGAGAAGACTGCGATTCGGTACGGGTGCTCAGGCTGTGCGTATCCGAATGTGGCGGCAATCTCTCTCCGCGTGGTTGACTAGATCAGGCTGGTGACCTGCGCATGCACGGCAATGGTTGCGAGGGCAACCCCTGACGTTGTGTGGAAGAAATGGATGCACTTGTCGTGGGAGCCTCCACCAGTGGCGACGAGGCCATCGCGCCAGGGACAAAATGCAATGGCCTTCACAGCCGCAGTGTGCTCCCAACGATGCTTCGCGTGTCGCTCTTCGACATGCCGTGGCTCCCCTGACGTGTCGGAGACTGGATTGCGGAAGTTTTCAGAGGCTGCGAGGACACTGTCTGGGAGGGATGGTGGATAGCGCGGTTGGACACGCTCGGCGGCAAGATGGTTCAGGTCCCAGAAGCGAGTGGTCGTGTTGGGGCGTAAGAAACTTGCGAAGAGCGAAGGTGCGGGTGTGCTTGAGATGCGGTCGTCAATAGAATCCATCGCAGTCAGGCGGCTGCCGGCGCTGCTGGTCGAAGAGTTTGATATCTGTCGCTGGCTCGACGATGCGTTCCGAGCCGATGGCAATGACAAAGACTGTGACCTTGAAGATCCTGCCCCGGGGACCATGCTGTCCAGGAATCGTCTGAGATTAAACCCGTGTGGTGGAATTGGCTCCCGAAATGCAGCGAAGAACCTACTCATGTTCTCTTCGGCGTCGTTCTCCTCTGTGAAAGTCGTGATTTTCTCAGTGTCGAACAGAAAGCACATGTTGTCATTTCCCCCGGTCGCAAACAGATCACCGCGCGGGGACCAGGAGAGTCCACATATTTGCTGGGTGTGAGCTGAGATATAGGCAAGACATTGGACACTCCCTCTCCAATTGTGGCGAAAAGTCTCAAATGTTAGGGGCCATTCGACGGCGTAGTAGAAAATGTTGCCATGTTCGTCGCCGACAAGCAGGTCTTCGTTGTCAACCGACGGTCCCGGGTTATAGGGACTCACGGATGGGCGAGGTGTGACTGTCGGCTTCTAGCTCACGCAAGCGACTGGAGCCTCTTCAACGTGTGGCGCGAACCGGAACCGCGGATACTGGCGGTCGTAAAGTGTCGGGGCATCCCATAGGGACATGAGGTTCAATAGTCCGTTCGATCGGCCGTAGGCGAGAATGCACTTCCTCCCTTGCTTTGATGAAAAGTCGACCGAGGTCAGCCATGATGCGTCGCTCGACCCGTTGTCCTCCAGCGTCTGCACTCCAGTGTCCTCTGACCAGCTGTATAACCTCGTGCCCAGGCCGACAGCTAGAGTCTGGCACACCGGCGAGAACGCCAGAATCGAACAATAGTAATCATCCCTCAGGCTCGGTGCGTCGAGAACCTTGAATGGGGCCACTGGGAGCGTTCGCATCTCATGCCTTGTTGCAGAAGCTGTAGTGTCCGCGTGGTCATCCTTGACCAGCTGGGTGCCTTCCCAGTGTGTTTTCTTTCTCAAGACTGGCTCGGACTTCTTGTGCTGCTTTTCTAATCGAGCGGATGAGTTGTCAAAACCGAGGATTCTCGATGACCAGTCGATGTCGAAAGCGGACGCTAGGCGAGCCTCGTGCTTCTCAACATCTTCTTGGGCCTTGGGCTTGGATGGCGGGAATAGGGTATTGAACATTGGGGCGTTCGTGCCGCTTTGTACGAGGCCACCACGGCCGTCATCAACAGCCCCGTGGTTAGGAGCTACGCCTCCGACAGACCACACACTGTTGCTCACCTGCGAGAATACCTTATCAGCTGTTCTTCACTGTTCCTCACCGATAGAGTGCGCAGAAAGACACCGGAGCCTGTGCTGGGGGGTGGGGGTGTAGGCAGCTCACCCTTCTTTCTGCTTGACCGTGGGATCTCGAATCGAGTACAGTCCTACTCTGGCCCGACCTCGCAGCTTTCCGGGACTCGGTTGGAGAAGGTGGCAGAGGTCGGCGTCTGAAGCAGAAGGGATCAGGTGCATCTCTGTTGTGACGAACGAGACGTTCGGAGATGGTCAGTTCTTCCAGGGGCCTGGTAGTACGTAACTTCTCCGATCCTGGTGTCTTATGATCTCTCAGAGGGACAAAGCGATCGGGTGTCCTCAAGGAGCTGGATCTGGTACCGATGACTGCCGTGTCGGACCCATAGCGCGGATGACGAGCCTGGCGCTCCGGGAGCATCGGATACGACTCCGTGCGCGATATTCGTCTGCGTGATGCTCTCGGCAGGGTTGCTGACCTCTCACGGCCGGTACATGGAGACCAAAAGATGACTTTGTCCGAATCATTGTCGGTGCTCTTAGTCTCTGATGTTTCGGAGCCGGTTCCGTCGTAAGATTGCAAACTGTCACTCCCAAGCCGCGAGACACGAGACGTGCCGTTCGGTCTTCTCTTCGGACATGTCTTTTTGAGCGATATTTCAAAGGATGCATAACCAGAATCTGCAGAGCGGTCTGTCCCAGGCAGGCTGCTTTGTTGAGTCTTTGGCATTCGTGACACGACGGGGGTGACAGGATCGTCCATGTTGGCTCTGGGACGGCGACCTCACCGGACCCCAGCCTCCTGGGGACACCCAGTAGGAGACACAGAATGAGTCGAATAAGAGTGATGAGAAACAATGCAAGGTCGAACAGGGTTGATGGGCGGCCGAAGGAGTAGCCTTGGACGCCCGGGGAGCTGGGTCCTCAGACAGAGCGAGCGGATGGGTGAGATTGCGCTGCCCAAACTGACCAGCTTGGAGTCAAAGAGGAGGCCGGCAATGAGAGCGGAAGGGGAGAGCAGCTGCAGCATAGCCCGCTCGGATTATCCGTTGGAAATCGTCTGGCCCGGATGTGTGTGGTCGGAGGGTCCTACCACGACACTGTTGGGTACGCAATGAAGATCGTAGGAAGAAGTCATCGTAGGGGAGCGGAACACATGTAGGTCACAATGGAGAGTATGCTCGGAATGACATAAGGGACAATGGAGATCCAACGAAGCAGTTACAGCTCAGAAAAGGAAAGGGAGACTCTTAAGAGGTAGAGAAACACAGCCTTGTTGTACAGCGACATGGATGGAGGGCCCAATTAACGGTCAATAGGTCAGCGAGGTGAACCAAAATACTGACACTCCTACTTGGGGGCTCTTTCCTGCCACTTACATGAGAGGCCGTGTTGACGTGTAGCGGTTGCCCCATTACAGTCCGGAGTAGTCGCGATCGTCGCAAAGACACCTGGTCTGCAACTATGCACCTGCCAATCGACTGAATTGAGTTACTTCGGTGACTAAGGCCACCTAGAAGTGCGCCTCATAAAATCACTAGTATGCCCTATTTTGATACGCGGAACGAAGCTAAAGCCATGACGATACATCGTACAATGTATGAGTCGGATAAGTGCTGCGGAAGACGGATGCAAATGAGAGGCCTCGGAAACACGCCGTTAGTGATCCTCGCGTTGGTTTCATCGATATGATGAACTAAATCCTGGATTGCGCCTCGCATGAAGCAGGCGACGCAGTGCTGGTGCAGGGTACTTACCGGATTCCAACCTGAGCCCGCAACCTCTCTGCCTCTTTTCCGTGCAGGACCCCTTGCAATACTGGCTCTGTTGGTCTTCCAATTTCGATCCACAGGCCCTGAGGCTGATGCATTCTTCCGATGATGAAATATGGAGGACAAAATTCCGGCGGTATATCGTATTTTGGAGTGCGACAGGTACTCTAGTCGAGCACTGACGTGGCGAATCCAATGCGAGGCAAGCTGTTGCCTAATGACCACTGCAAGGTACCAGGATATCATTGGTCCCTGTTGCTGCTGTTGGTTCTTGCGTGGGGAATGAAGATGATCCATATATTTTATACATTGGAGCTTTAGATAGTTTGATCTGTGACTCGGAGAATCTTGGTCTGTCTATATTATACTATTTGATCATGATCACATTCCGGGCAGACAACAAGGCAACCTCGGAAGTCATTATTTCGCTTCCTTACTTAGCATACGGCACGGAACCTGAAAATGAACGATCGACACTGCTCACAGGCCAGCGGCTCAGATGTAATCGTTCCAAGACAAACGTACTTGCTTTGGAATGAGATACAATCGGCAGTGGACAAGTCTGTCAAGCAAGCCTTGGAGACCAATGCTACGGATGATGGTACCGAACCCCGAATCATACAGCAGACCATCATCAACCACTGGGTCGGCACATTCATAGACCAACTCTTTAATGAAAACGCCGAATTACGCCAGGACGTTATAGACTTTGTTCGTCAACACAGACCTGGAAAAAACCCTAGACTTGGCGACCCATACAAATTCGGCTCTCACAACTATAACATCGAGATAGTCTTTGATGATGGGATCGCTCTCTTTAGGTTCCCAATTCCGGGAGCTGTCATCTATCCGGATGATAAGGTCAAAGCAGAAGTTGCAACTATGCGCTACGTCGCTGATCACACAGCTATCCTGGTGCCACATATCTACCACTGGGGAACAGCAGCAGAAAACCCCACCGGCCTCCGTGTGCCATTCATTATCATGGATCACATGCCCCATGCGACTACCGTGGGGGTTGCAATTGATGATCCTGACTTCAAGATCCCGACTGTTCCTGAATCGGAGAAAAGGAAGTACCTCTACCAGAAAATGGCCGAGATCTCATTGCAGCTTTACGGCCTCACCTCGGACAGGATCGGCTCGCTTGGTATCCTCGACAACGGCGACTATGCTGTCACCTCCGCGCCTCTTCCGTACAATATTGCCGACCAGGCAGTCAACTGTAGGGTCTCACTCGCCGTGCTCCCCTCTCCCGAGAAAACTTATTCCTCATCGGCGGATTACTTCACAGACGTGGCGGATGTGGGGATCGCGGGGCTTCTTTTCAAGGACGAGAAGTTCATGGTGTCCGCTACGGACTGTCGGAACAACTTTGTTGCTCGCTGCCTTGTGCGGGATATAGTGCGTCGACGACGGAATACCACGGATGAATCTGAACGACATAGGCGTTCAGATACAGGAACGCAGGAACGCCAATCCCATGAGATTTTCCGATTATGGAGTGATGATTTAAGCCCAGATAAAGTCCTTCTGGATGAAAATGGATCGGTTGTGGGAATTATCGACTGGGAGTTTACGTACTTTGGCCCTGAGACTTATTGGAACAGCCCTCCTTCGTGGCTACCTATCGATCTCATGGATGATGAAATGGAGCAATATGCTGCTCCGGAGACTACAGATCGAGAAACGTTGCCAGGAGAGGCAGGAAAGGAGGGACGAGAACATGGCAAAGAGAGCCTTGAAAAGCGATGGGAGGAGCAGGTGAGAATCTACCTGCGGGCCCTGGAGCAAGCGGAGACTTCAATTGAAAGCAACCAACACAAGCCATGGGGAAATTGTCTCCGCTCGAGTGGCAACAGGAGTCGGGCGGTTGCGGCATCCCCAGGACAGCAAGCTCCCCTTTCCCAGCTCATGAGACACCGCTGGGACCAGGACAAAGCGGAAATTGCCCTCTCATATTCTTTAGCTGACTATGGTGTTCTGGACAACATATTTTGGCACTACATCGATGCGGAACACTGGGGAGAGAACAGCGTGGGGGGTCATGAGGGAAGACTCAAGTTTCTTAGTCCTCAGTGCAGGCTGTTGATGGACTGGTTTGTCCGCCGAAAGGGGGAGGAGAAGAAGCAATGGGACCCAAAAGCCCTTCTGGACGAGGTTCTGTGGCAGATTGATGGCAAGAATTCTTCACTGACTGTTTAGGTAGATTGGAATTAGAATAATATAGCCGACACTGATCGACCCTTATCTTGTAAACCGATATAGGTAAGTATGAAGAATAATTTTGATGAAGTGTTACGGGCCCAAGACCCTTCGTTGTACCTAGGTAGTCAAGTTGAACTCACTATGAAGCCTCAACCCACCCCCAACACTTGAGGTCCTTTTATAGATCGCACCAGTTGACTGATTTGTACCACATGACAGAGCATTAATCGTTGACCAGTCAGGGAAAGCTAGAGGTGACAGTCTACCTAAGTACTTAGGTACGTAGGTTCGATCCTCGTTCCTGGTGATATAAATGTTTCCCACCTTCTTTGGCTATTTTTGCTTCTTGATCCAAGTCCCAATTCCTGAATCCTTTTGGTGGTAGCAAACTGAATTTTATAGCATTATAAATGCTGGGTTTCAAAGCACTCGTAAATGTAGTCTTTGATCCACCTGGCTTTGCTTCGCTTGGCAGTTGCGACTAGACATGCACGTAACTCCGGTGCCGGCCGTGCAATCAAAGATAATTGTACGATCAGAAGAAAAGCATTCGGATTACTATGAACAATTTGAATCTGTGCGAGACTCAAGCGTCAAACTTAGAACTAGAAATTCAGTACAGCCTGGTGGTTTGCAGAAGATTGAATGTTTGCTGTTTGAAGCAATTGCATCGCGAATAATTTGATTACAACCATGCCTTATTTTTTATCATTTTGGGATCCTTATTTTGCTCTGGCTTAGTAGAGGAACTCAAAGACTACAAATAGTCTATACAAGATTCAAGTGCTGGCCGTGAACATAGCAAGCGTGGGGTGTTGTTGTTTCATAGCAGGACTGCTGAGTAACCCGACCGCTGCGGACGGCCCCGCCCAATGATGACGGGGCCACCGTCAAGTGCCTGGGTCCTTCCCCTAGCAGGCAAGCTGTCTACCTAAAGTACGGAGTATACACTACTGCACTGCTGTACGGTAGCAACGTCGAACGAGCCTCCGCCGGAAACGTCACCTTTCCCTCGAGCAACCCCCCAACAGGCAACCGGTGAAAGACCTACCTACCGCATTGCTCGGCCAGTCTCATTGGAAGACTCGAAATGGCCAGTGTACGATAACCTCCCACCGAAACAAAACCGAACACAACCGCGAGAAGTTGACTGATGGGAAAGGCAACCAGCATGGCGTAACCCGAACCAACCGGCCCCGCACTGAAGAGCAGAAGAAGCAAGAACTAGACAAGATCGCAAAGTACCGCGACCTCGAGGGCCAGGTGCGGGCCCAGGCCGCCGATGCCAGCTTCACCCCCGAACTGCTCAAGCTCACCGGCAGGCTGCTCCGCCTCAACCCGGAGTACTACACGATATGGAACGTCCGCCGCAGATGCTTGCTAACCTGTGGGTTGTCATGCAAACTCTCGGCTGGGTCCTCGCCCTCGAGGGCGTCGCCGAGTTCATCTCGGACCGCCACTACCACAACATGTTCCGCCGCATCATCCTCCTCTTCCTCGACCACGACCCCGCCAAACCCCGCGTCCCGGACAACTGGGAGGAGTGGTACTACAGCTGACGACCCCGCCGTGGGGGCCGGCGCCGGCGGCGAGGGCGATGCACGGGACGGCAGCTCGCGCGAGGAAGCGCGGGAGAAGGACCTCGAGTCGCTCAGGTCCGAGCTGGGCTTTACGGTCCCGCTGCTGATGGAGTTCCCCAAGTGCTACTGGATCTGGAACTACAGATCGTGGCTGCTGCAGCAGGCCATCGATCGGCTAGACCCTGCTGTCGCGAGGCGCATATGGGAAGAGGAGCTGGGCCTGGACACCAAGATGCTGAGCAAGGACCGGCGGAACTTCCACGCATGGGGCTATCGAAGAAAAGTCGTCAGCCACCTCGAGAGCGCTGCACTCCACGGGAAGAGCATGGTCGAGTCCGAGTTTGAGTTCACGACCAAGATGATCCGCGTCGACCTGTCGAATTTCTCTGCTTGGCACAACCGCAGCAAGCTGATCCCAAGGCTGTTGGATGAGCGTCAGGCCGACGGGCACGCGAGGAAGAAATTCTTTGACGATGGTACTGTAGACCCGGCCTTCGTTCGATGTTGCGTTCCAGCTAACCCATGACCAGAACTGGCTTTGATTAAAGAGGGCTTGAATGTTGGCCCTGAAGACCAGTCACTCTGGTATTACCACCAATTCTTAATGCTGGATCTGATCGAACACGCGTCTCGGCCGACCATTACGGCGGCATTTACTGTTCAAGAAAGGGTGGACTATATCAAGGCTGATATAGTGGACATCAAGGATCTCCTCGAGGATTATGATGACTGTAAATTGATTTACGAAGCGCTGATCGAATGCACCCTGGCATTATCGGCCTTGGAGAAACGCAAGCCATCTGAGAGCGAGGTGCTGGACGTGGAGACCTGGCTCTCCAGGCTGCAAGAGCTGGACCCTAAGAGGAGAGGTTGCTGGGATGACATGGGGAGGCAATTAGGTCTCAGCACCAAATAAGGACGCAAGGAGAATGAAGGCGGGAATTCACCCAAGACATGTGTGGCATGCCCCGAACACATCCGTCTCACTGATCCCTGGCACTCGCCTGTGGACATGCCCCGAGCGTGATCACACACACAAATGGAATGACCCGTCATCAACCCAGATGCAGTATGTGGCAATCGCCTCGAGTCGGGGTGTGCTGCCCTTTTGGTGACAGGTTGAACCCAGCTCTTGTTTTCTATGACGGCAGCGCTGCAGCCGAGTCAAACCTTGCTCTTATATACCCCTCGCGATTCATAAGACTTCAGACGGCATCTCCAATGGTTTAAACGGTCACAGAAGCACAGTGGAGCAGTTTGCCCACCCCCCTCAAGTGACCTTGAACAGCGGGCAAGCAATGGGTTTGGGTGATTAAAGATGCAACCCCCATCAGCGTACAGGTGCTACATGAAGTCATGTTCTTCCGACAGCCTCGGCAGCGCCACAGAGCGTGGCTTCCTGATGCATTCCTGACCGGGCGAGTTTGTCACAGCTGGCCGAAACCCAGCCCACGTCATGTTGTCGAGCTATCGAAAGTGAAGCCTTGCTTTCTGGCACAAAGGTCGTCTTGCTGTCGAAATTAGCACAAAGAGGAAAGATAGCCCCATTGTGCTGCTTTTCATCCATTGTCCTGTCACAGCACACAGCTCTATGCAAAGCTCGCAACACCATGATTCACCAACCCCGGAACCCCATGTCACATCTGTACAGCCGTCATCAAGAAAGTCGTACCTTGTGTCGTTTCTGCTGTGCCCTTTCGCAACCTCCTGCTCCTTAAGAGTGAAACTCTTCAACTCCCGTCTCCCACACCTCTGCGCAACACCAGCTGATCACACATATGCAACTTCACAACTCAACGCAGCATTCTCAACGATTGGAACTTTACCCACCGTCTTTTGTCTCATGTCTGTTTCTTTTTCCTTGTACAAAAAAAATGTGCGTCTTCATCTACACGATGAGCCGCTGCCAGCACAAGCAGTTCCAGAACGTAAGCCCATGCCCGACGGCCCGCGAGATGGGCGGCCCAGACGACAACGCCGCGGCCGCCTCAGCCCCCGCCGCGGCGCACCGCGGCGACATGACGGTCGCGAAGACCGTCTTCCTCTTCGACACGAGCACGAGCAGGCACGACACGCCCGAGTACTACCGCGCCGCCTTCCCCTGCCGCAAGCTCAAGGCCGTCAGGCCCGTGGAGACGCTCTGCGACCGGTGCGCAGGGCAGGCTGGGCTGGCCGCGAGGCTGGGGCCGGGCAGCGCGGCGGCGGCGGCGGCGACGACGACGACGACGCCAGTGCCGGGGACTAGCGGCAGCGGCAGCGGCAGCGGCAGCGCGAGCTCGGCTAGGTCTTCTGTCGGGCTGGCTACCGAGGGTGGTGGCTCGGTTTCTGACCTCACGGATGAATCAGGTACGTCGCGGGAGGATGATGGGAGGGGTCCTGCGGGCGGGCTTGTGAGGCGGTGGTGGAGTTGAGGTACGGCCTTACTGACTGCTTCGCGATCGTGGATACAGGCGCGTCGACACCGAGGTCGTTTTGGAAACTCGCGCACCCGGTTGAGCTCGTGTGACATGAGCCGATGGGGCTGGCTGCTGAGCTTGGGGCCGGCGATGAGTGAGAAGCACAGGGAGCTCTGACTTGGGGATGCTCGAAGATAGGAGCGGAGTCTGGCTGTGCCGAGTGGGCACCAATTATGGTTGGAAGGTTGGTTTTTCTATGCGTCCCAGCATGGCGAGGACGGTAAATCGGCAAGCGACGGCGTTAAGGTGACTTCAAGAGCCCGTGGCGTATGTCCCGGGCAAGTATCTGAATTTGAATTTGACGTGGAGGATCAGCATGTACGATCCCCCTTAGACTTCTAATACCCATCGTATCGTAAAAGCATTATTGCAAGACATTTCTCAGCCTGTTATTCAATGCGTGATTTGCTCATTTACATACAAAGACGGGATGTCAGTCGGCTCACTTTTATGTGGCCCAAGAGATGTGGTGAGTTCCTACCTGGATTTCGTCGCCAGGAAGGCATCCCACAGAGCGATTCTGGGAGATCGCAGGGCCGATGGTGTGCTGCTGTATGTACATCTAGGGCAACTTTAAAGTCAACTTGAATCTGGGTGTCCCGCGAATCGTGGTGCAACGTTATAGACTAGGGTTTAGACTCAATATCGTGAAATCGAGGTGGGGGAGCTCCGAGGAGATGAGGGTAGCTGGGCAAACTGCACGATTACGTACAAGGGCGTAGGGGTCCAGCTGACTCCTGCAAGGAGCTGGGGAACCCCTGGAGTGATTTGCTTCTCCAGCGGGGAACAGGCGCCCCAGTCACCCGTGCAGACTTTGGGGGGGGGGCAGGAAAAGGGAGAGGGGCCGGCCCCGAAACAAGGCTGGCAGGTGGCAGGCTGGTTGGTACTCTCCCGGGAGGAGGGCCATGTACCATAGTAATTCTGGTGGGTGGGAAGTTCTAGAACAACCGTCGCATGAGGTGTCAGTTCTGCGCCAACCTCTGGTAGTCACCTAGTAGTGTACTGAGCCCATGATCGATCTCCCTTGTTCCAAGCGCTCCAGCCCACCGGTAACGTGAAGCTCGGAGGGTTCCGGTGGAAGATTGCTTGAAGCTGACTGAGGGGTTGTTGGCCCTGCAAGACACAAGACACGGGGGGAGGTCATCCTATTCGAGATCATCTACCTTACCTGCCTGTCTATATCTAGGTCTACTATAGTCTACATCAAAAAAGTAGAGTGGGCATGTCGCCGGAGAAGGGGTGTGGGTGTGCGCACAGAACTCTGGCAGAGCCCTTGATCTTAGAGCCAACACGCCAGCAGGACAGATGCAGAGACGAGACTTGATGGACCTGCAGCGTGACCCCAGAGGCTCCATCTGCGGTGCAGCTTCCCCACGCGACGGCCTGGTGAGCTAAAGTGGGAGAAGGGTGGGAAGAGAGGAAAGATGAGTGGGCCGGGTGACGCTGGGCACGACGCTGAGCAGGAGTGCATGTGTAGAATGATGGAGGAAGATCCACTACCGCCGACCAGCCATTCCGAGCGATGGATCCCTAATAATAATAAACCAACCCGTTGGGGGATCGTCGTCGTCCTCCTTCGCTTGCACGCCGTACCGTAATACACCACACCCCAACACTCACTCGCTCACTCGCTAGTTTGCTCTCTCTGTCTCTCTCTCTCTCTCTTGGTTGTTGCATCAGCACCTATTGCGTTGAAATCAACTCCGAGACGCACACTCGTGACATGGCGGTTTAGTCGGTCTACTCTTAATAGACTAGCAGAGGCCTCGGGTGTTCGCCAATCTCTCTCTGTCATACTCAGCGCACAACAGGCCGATATCTCCGCCCGGATATACAGCATTCCTCTCCTTGCAGCAACTTACCCACATGTCCACCACACCCGCGCTCATTCCGTGATGGCCAAGAAGGCACGTCAAAGAATAAGCTATGGTATGTGCTGTACCTCGTGCGCCCTCATTATGCCTCCTTGTACCTCCTCATGCCTCATGCCTCCTCATGCCTCCCTCCCTGCCGACGCCGTCGCGATCCCAGGATTGCTTTGACCCCGCACGTGGCACCTGTTGCGCAGCAGCAGCAGTGCTTGCATGCGAGCAATATCCATGGGCCATGTCACCGTTTCACACTCCCGAATTGCCTGTCTCTAACCTTCATGCGTCCGCTGCCCAGTTCTCGAGCGCGCCGATAAGCAGGTCGGGGGCCACAAGCTCGGCGTCAATGGCCTCGCCGTCGACCGTGACCATTCAATCCTGTGAGCCCCAATTCTCGCGCGCGAAACCCATTCGGCAATTCTACTGCCCTCGATTCGCCTCTGCCCCGCGTGCCCTGCGTGTTACTGACCACGCCCGTCCCTTTCCTGCAGCTACTCCGGAGGTCGTGACGGTACGATATGCGCCTGGGACCTGAACCTCGACCTGACCGGCAGGGGCGCCTCCGCCTCCTCCTCCGCCTCCTCCTCCGCCTCCTCCTCGGTCCCGACCGACGCCTCCAAGTCCAACAACACCACCAGATTCCGTGCCCAGACTCTCGCACACACTAACTGGATATGCGACATTGCGCTGGCCCAGAGCAACGCTGCCGTCATAACTGCCTCCCAAGACCAGATTGTCAAGCTCTGGCGGCCGCACGCGAACCAGAACGACGAGCCCCACAAGATCGGAGAACATGCCGACTACGTCAAGTGTGTCGCGTCGCCGGGGCAGCAGTCCTCTTGGGTGGCCACCGGCGGCTTCGACCGGAAGGTGTACCTGTGGGACCTGAATGGCGCCGGAAAGACGCTCGAGATCGACACCAAGGGCGAGGAGAGTGCGGAGAAGGGCTCTGTCTACTCGCTCAGCGCTACCGAGAACATGCTGGCCTACGGCGGCCCCGAATCCATACTACATCTCTGGGACCCGAGGGCTGGGAAGCGAATCACAAAGTTCCGTGGCCATACATCTAATATCAGGTCAATATTGCTCAGCGCCGCCGGCGACATGGTCATGACCGGCAGTGCGGACCAGACTGTCAAGGTCTGGAGCGTCACTGCCGGCCGCTGCATGCACACCCTCACCATGCACAACGACAGCGTCTGGTCGCTCTACTCCGAGGACCCGGAGCTCTCCGTCTTCTACAGCACCGACCGCTCCGGCCTGATCGCGAAGACTGACGTGCGGGGGACCATGGGGGAGATGGACGAGGGTCTCTCGCTCGCCGTCGCCCAAGAGCATGATACGGTCTTCAGGGTTGTGGCGGCCGGCGACTACATGTGGACCGCGACCCAACGATCATCCATCAATCGCTGGCATAATATCGACACTGGGGCCGATATCCCGCTGCCGGAACCCTTCAAGCAACAACGTGCCTCGATCGCAGCCAACTTACCCCACTCGACGTCGTCGTCGATCACCAACGGCAAGCCAAAGGAGATACCAGCAAGGTCGATCCTTCGGATATCTAACACGGCGAGGTTCCCGGCGCCCGAGATCACAACTAATGGAGATGTTGATCCTCCGACCATTGAGTCTGTTGTCCACGTGTTGGAGCCGATACAGCACGTTCCAGAGGAGACAATTGAGGGTCAATTCGGTCTTGTTAAACACCGCCTACTCGCTGATAAGCGGCGCGTGCTTACCCTAGATACGGCGGGTGACGTTCTACTGTGGGATCTTATACAGGTAAGGCGAGTGCCATGTTGTTGCTCTTGATGAGGCTAACCAGCCTTTTCGGCAGTGCAAACCTGTCCAGAGTTTTGGCAAGAAGCACCTCGAGGACGTCGAGCCCTTGGTCAATACCCTTGAGAACGTGTCACCTTGGTGTTCGGTCGACACAAGCTCTGGAAACCTCACAGTTGTACTGGAACCCTTCAACTGTTTTGACGCAGAGCTTTATGCCGATGAGCTGGTCTTGGATGAGCCTGTCGATTTCAGGGAAGACCAAAGAAGTGAGCTTGTCCTGATCCCGTGCACGGTTCCGAAACTGCTGACACCGCTCCTCAGTCAACCATGGGAAGTGGATTCTTAGGTATCTCTTTTCGAAACTCATTGATGAGGAAATCAGACGCGACGAGGCTCATCGCGCCAAGTTGAACGAGACGGTCGAGAAGAATATAGCAGCAGCAAAGGCGCGGCCTCCCGTCAGCATCACGATTCCTACCTCGACGACCAACTGGGAGCAGGCAGCTGAATCCCCAATGACGCCCAGAGCTAATGGCTCGCAGTATCCGCCCATGACACCGGGCATGGGTATTGGGCTCGCGACCCCCGGCCTGCCCGGACTCAAGGAGGAAGGTGTTAGCTCTGCGGTTCCTCTTGATAAGAGGACATCCATGGCAAGCCGCCCGTCTCAGGAAAGGGAAGACTACTTCACCAACGCGATCGTATCAGCAGATGGCAATCAGGCTGCGAAACCTGCCGCAACCCCAGCTGAGCAGCCAGCTGAGAATGGCAAAGACAAGGAGAAGGAGAAGGATAAAAGCGAAGCGAAACAGCCGAGCACGCCCTTTGGCAAGAAATTCCGCATGGGGATGTCATTCGGCACCAAGAAGCTTGGTCGTTCAGCCTCGACAACAGCAACAGAGAAGCCGGCAATCACAGAGGAGAAGACGGCGGAGTCGGAGTCATCATCAAATCACGAACCGGAAAAGGAGTACGACGATAATTTCCTGGGAGTGGTTCAGAAGATTCAAGACGAGTACGAGAAGCAGTTAGTCGATAGTCCGGAGAAGGTCATCGAGACGAGGGTCACACCGAGCCTCACCAACGAGACGCCGGTGCTTAAGCTCCCCTCCGGGACCAAGGTCATCATCCAAGAGGAAACCTCCGGAGGAAGCGCGGAATTGTACCGTGGTACAATTGAGACCGTCGGTGCCGACGCAGACATTATCGAGAAGTGCGCCCCGCAGTGGCTGGGCGAGGTACTACTGCTGAACACTGTCCCGCAGAAGGAGCCTGTCAAGGTGTCCTTCGTGCTACACCCATGGCCAGACTCGGGACTGCCAAGTCTCGCGTCCGCGGACGGAAACAACCGCCTGAACGCCAACAAGATGCTCCGGGTCAGGAAGATTCTGGCGTACGTGGCTGAGAGGATCGACCCCACCTTTGAGCAGCCCGAGAACGACGCAGAGCCGAACCCGGATATGATGAAGGCGGAGGAGTATCTTGAGCTCTATTGCAACGAGCAGGTGAGTCCGCCTTGGTCTGCGTGCACAGATACCGGGCCCCCATCCACTGACATTGCCCACAGCTCCTGCCGGTAAACATGACCCTCGCCACTCTGCGTGCCTATATATGGAAGGGCGGTAACGACGTCGTTTTGTTTTACAAGGCCAATGGGAAGAAGGAGATACCGTTGCCACCACCCGAGCAGCCTGAGCAACCAGCACCCGCGGAGCAAGAAACCCAGGCAGACGCTCCTCCCGCCGCCGGTGAAGGCCTAGCCGGGCAAGCTGCCGCTGCAGCAGCCTAGAGTTTCTGCTGTATCCGGACGCGTCAGCGGAGGTAGTTGGGGTGCGGACTGAGCCCGGTCGGGTCGGGGGACGGCTCTTGAATATCTATTCGTCTGTAGCTTGTCTATAGGGTATCTTGGATGGATCAGAGCGGTCTTGGTACATAATGTACAACAGCGGAGGGGTTCTACTCGAGACCAGAGCTCGAGTTTCAATATCGTTGCCCTCGCAGCCTTCGCATTCCCTGCACTCCTGTCCTCATGTATTCATCAGTGCGAGGAAGTATTCTCCTCCAGGATACGAGATTCAGTTATCTTTGCGCGTGCGCTGTCCCTGTTGCCCGGATCCCCACAACTGGGAGGGCCGAGCTGCGCACTCAATATTGGCCCACGATGCAGACGTCGGGCGTTATCCCACATGGGCTTGCCAATTCATCAGGAAAACTCGGACTCGGGCCTTTTGGTCTTGGCGCCGCGCTCGAGAGAGTTGATTACCCACTGGTAACTACCCAGGAAGACGGCGCCCCCAATGCTGATCCACATGACCCTTGGGCCGATGCCCGCGAAGAAGGGCCGGACCCCGTTCTCCTTGAGTATCCCCGCCACGACGTCCCACACCCTCCGGCGCTCGGAGCTCAGCATCACCCTGGTCTTGACCACGTCGAGCGGCGTGGTCAGGGCGGCGGCGACACCGCCCGACACGCTCCCGTACAGCGCCGACTCGCCGGCGCTGATGACGTCCGCGCCGGCCGCGCGGGCGCTCGTCCTCCTCCTCCTCTCCAGCGAGTACGACTTGAGCGCCTCCCACAGCGGGAACTGGATCACGGTGAAGGGCACCTCGCGCAGGATAGTGATGCCCCACCCGCGGTAGAGCTCGCGCCACACGCCCGCGAGCCCCACCGCGGCCCGGCGGTCCAGGATCGCCCGCAGGCTCGACAGCGACGACCCGCCGTGCTGGCCCGCCTGCGCGCGCTGCTTGACGACCTCGGTGGGCACGCGCACCGCGCACGCGGCGACCTCGCCCAGGGAGGCGGCGAGCATGTGGTCGGCCGCGGTGCCGCCCTCGCCCTCGCCCCCGCCCCCACCACCCGACCGCGATGCCGCCTCCCCGTCGTCGCCGGCCCCCGACCCGCGCCGCCGCCGCCGCGCCCCGGCCAGGGCCGACTTGGTCGCCTCGTAGGTGCAGAAGAAGAAGGCGGCGCCGGGCGCGGACCCCAGCGCCGCGGACCCGACGCCCCGGTAGATGCCCCGGAAGCCGCCCGAGGCGAAGAAGCCCTCGGACGACTGCAGCCGCGTCTTGAGCGTGTCGAGGGGGAAGAGGGCCAGGTCGACGGTGGTGCCGGCGACGCCGCCCGCGACGAGGGGGTGTGTGAAGGGCGTGTTCGCTGGGGAGGACATTGTTCCTTTTTTTTCCCCCTTCTTTTTCCTTTCCCCACTGCCTGCTGGCTGCTTTGCGATTACTTGTGCTGCGGTGGGAGGGGCGCCTGAATCCTTGGTCGGAGGTGTGGAACAGGTCGGGGAAGAGGCCAACGTCGGGTTGGTGGGAGGAGGGTTTGGGGGTTTCGTGGATTATGTGTCGGGTGTCATTTTGTCGTGTTGGTTGATTGTGATGGAATAAATAACTTTGGAGTGACGATCTCGGATTTCACGGCTCCGAGTCGGCGCTGTGAGAACGTTGACGACCCTGGGGCCACCCGCCTGCCCGCCTGCCCGCCCCTGCGCCATGGTGGGCGGCGAGGTCATCCCTGCCCACCGAGCTTCGGAAGCTCCACAGCAGCAGCTCAGGGTCTGTACACTAGTGTATTAATTGATTAATTGAACAAACACTCTAAGCAGAAATATTTCGCTGCACATCAAGACGAAGAAACACTTGACGTCTATGGGTTGTCCTCTCTGATACTCCTCCAGATCCCCCAATTTCTGCAGTGCAGCACACAATGAGTAGCTATGCGCCGCCACATGACCTGGAGACATGAGCTCCATACCACAGGTTCTGCACCGCACTGCGAAGCCGGTCTCCATCGCCGAGTTTGTCGACGCTGTGCAGGCGATATGCCGTCCCAGGTTCCCAGGCTCCCGTGGCCGCCAGTCACGCCCAGTCGGTACGGCGCACCCTCTCATGCCTGGCTCAATTGGGCCGTGGACTCATGTCATGGTTGACTGAATGTGTCTCACAGGGCTGGCCATCAGCGGAGGGGTTGACTCCATGGCGCTGGCGTACCTGTGTTCACGAGTACACAGAGTCCAGACCAAGCCAGGGATAATGGTGGCTGACAACCCCGTCAGCGGCTATTACTGCATGGTGGTAGACCATCGTGTGCGTGAAGGAAGTGGCCTGGAGGCCGAGAACGTCCGAGCCAGCTTGACGGAAATGGGCCTCAGGGTGTATGTGAATGGCATCAGCTGGAGGGATTTCCTAGAGGGCTCGGGCTACTCTCACCCCAAGGAGCTTCCCAACTTCGAGACGGTCGCCCGCCGCGTTCGATACCGCATCGTTGCCGAAAGGTGTGCCTTGGCCAGGATCGCGTCCCTATTCTTCGCCCACCACGAGGACGACCAGTACGAGACCGTGCTCATGAGGCTGATATCCGGCCACGGCGCCGCTGGTCTGCTGGGTATGCGCTCCGTCACCGACATCCCTGAGAGCTACGATATACACGGCGCCTACCAGAGCGGCCTGATCGACGATCAGGCGCGCAAGGCACCCATGATCAACTACCGTCCTGTGAGGCGCGAGATGCGCTCGATCAGGGATGAGATGATAGCTGATATGGACCCCGAGCTCATTGCAAGGGAGCTCACTGACGGCCAGCCTCGCAGTTCTTCCTACCTCGAGGATGAGTTCGATGCATATATGCCGAGGACTAGGGCGATGCTTCCCGTAGGCCCTCCAAGGGTGGAGGATGGTGGTGTCATGGTATACCGGCCCTTGCTCGAGTTCAGCAAGGACAGGCTGATTGCGACCTGCGAGGCCAACGGGGTGCCGTGGTTTGAGGACGCCACCAACGAGGACGCTACCTTGACAACAAGGAATGCTGTGAGACGCCTCTATAAACACCATACACTGCCCACAGCACTGCAAAAGCCGGCAATTCTAGACATGTCCCGCCGCCTGCGGAGGCAGGCCGAGCTTGACAATGCCGAGGTGGACCGGCTCCTGGGCCGGACCATGGTCCGCAATTTCGAGTCCACAGCCGGCACTGTCATTGTGCAGCTGCCGTCATTCCGGATTCCTCATATCCGCCGAGGGCTCAACAGAGAAGCCCGGCGCGCAAAACGCTTGGAGCACTATCGCCACATTGCTGGCCTGTTGCTCAGACGGCTCATTGCGATCGTGACGCCCGAGCAGCCGGGCCAATTTGGAACCAATGTCCAGAACCAAGTCCTACGCCTCTTCCCGTCTCTCTATGACGACCCATCTACCTGCCCTGAGCACCCCAAGGCATTTAATCTCTCGAGCGTGCACTTTCTCCCAGTACGTACTTCGACCCGTCCGGGAGCACCGGTAAACTGGTACCTCAGCCGCGAGCCTTACGTGTCCGGTCGCCCGCTTCCCAGCTGTGCATTCTCGAGGCTTAGCATCCGCACGCGCTGGCGCAAGCGGCCGGAGCTGTGGCGCTGGCCCGCGTGGAAACCGTGGCAGCTGTGGGACGGGCGCTTTTGGGTGCGCGTGTGCAACCGGTCCAACGTGCACGCGGCGTTCGCCCCATTCGAGGCCAGGCACGCAAAGGCCTTCCGCGACTCCCTGCCGGACGAGCGGGCGCGCGACAAGCTGGCGGCCCTGCTCAAGCACTACGCCCCGGGCAAGGTCCGGTACACGCTGCCCGCCATCTACACGGGAGGCGACCACGAGAAGGCGACGCGGGAGCCCCAGAGGGACACGAAGCTGGAAGGGCCCGAGGCCCAGAGGCGGTGGGAGGACCTGGACGAGGCGGCACGGCGTCGGGAGCAGCACAGGATGAATGAGTGGGACAGGCAGCTGGGCATTTGGGACGTTCGAGGCGCGACGGTGAGTGCCGGGGCCGACGCGAGAGTCCTGGTCGCGCTGCCGACACTGGGGATATCGAAACCGGGGCTGAGCAATTGGATCAGGTACGATATCAGGTACCGGAAAGTTGATAGAGATACGCTGGAGAAGACGGCGAGGGACGAGAGGGAGCTGGCCTTGTATCAACGCAAACGGTCGATGGTGAGGACTAGGATGAAGAAGAGTGCGCGACGGTCGAGGATCAAGTCCTTTGCCAAGGGGCGATCGCAACTTGGGAAATAAACCTTACTTCATTATTTAGCGGAGCGTTGGCAAGTTATTTGTATCAAGCTGTTGCATACCGGAATACAACTTGACCTCGTGTTTAACCACACTGAAAATCGGATAACGTGCCGAGCTTGTTCATCAACAGAACTTTGGACGGTATTTGGAAAGCTGGGCGCTGCAACTCTGCGGGTGTTCATCCCAAGATTTCCGGACTAAATTCATGCATTGAACCACTCGGGGCGTCTTCAGCAGCACGTGGACCCCCTGGGCCGCGGGGACAACCGGCCACCAGTTGCCACTAACATACTTGCTGTAGTAGAAGCAGCAAATCTCAACTCACCTCCTACTGTACAAACCGACAACCGGACCCCCGCCAAATACCTGCCCCTAGGTCAATAGCCTCGCCGCCTATAGTCTGAACCAGGTGCCTGCAAGTGGAGTAGCTGCATGTCCCAAGACGTTGCGCAACCGTCTCCTCTCTCGCCCACGTGGGACCGGGCCGGCCCCATTTGTCCCGACCTACAAGAATGGATGGATCCCCTCCAGTCGCTGTCGCGGCCGTCCAAGAGGATGACGAGGCTGCTCGTGCTTCTCTTCAGCAGTCTGGTGCTTGTATTCCTGCTCAGCCGCACCGAAGTCGTACCCCTCCGACTCTGGGGAGATACGGCCCCAATCCTCTCCACCGCTGAACCGCCAGACGAGGCTTCGTCGACGAACATGGCGGCTGTCGACCTGGGTTGGTACCCGCCGTCTCAGACGCTGGTCAACAACCTCACCAATGTCGTGAGCGACAGCACCGTCGGCGTGTATGGCTTCATCTATGACTCGTCCAACACGCCTGACGAGGCTTACGGCACTTATAATTGGTGCAATATGCCACATGTCAGGGCCTCGGAGTACAAGGTGCCATCCGACGAGTACGAGCTTGTATACGTTGAACTGGTGAGTCGGACAGAGACGAACATCCTATTGGATGTGCAGATATACATATATGCTAACATCTTGTAGATGCACCGCCACCACAAGCGCACCCCGTACGCGGCGAACTCATTCCCGGTTGAGTCCTACACCTGGGACTGCGACGACGAGGGGCTGTACTTTTTCGCGCGCCCCTTCTCAGACCCCTCGTCGCCGGACCCCAACGCGGGCAGAAACGCCTCCGCGCTGGCCTACTGGGACGGCTTCAGCGGCTTCAACCCCTTCGGCGCCCTCGCGCAAGGCTTCAAGGGGTCGTGCCAGTTCCCCCAGATCACCTCGCAGGGCCTCGACGACTCGTGGCAGCACGGCGCCGACCTGTACGGGGCGTACCACGGCCTCCTCGGGTTCCTGCCCGGCCGCGACGACGAGCACGCCTGGCGGCAGAAGGTCAAGTACCGCGTCACCAACAACGTCATCACGAGCGAGGTGGCCGGCATGGTCGTCAACGGCATGTGGGGCACGACGGCGTCGGCCCCGCTGCTCATCCAGCCCACCGGCGTCGACTCCCTCGAGCCCTCGTACACGTGCGCCTCGGCCGCGGCACGGTTCGGCGCCATCTCGTCGACCGCGAACGCGGAGTGGGCGGCGCACCTCGACGCCGCGGCGGGGCTGTACGCCGCCCTCGACGGCATCTCGGGCGTCAGCCCGTCCGACGCGGGCTTCCACAAGAGCTTCGACCACTACTACGACAACCTCTCGGCGCGGCAGTGCCACGGCAAGCCGCTGCCGTGCAGGCTCGTCAACGTCACCGCGCCGGACGGCACCGCGGGGCTGGCGAACGACACGGCCGACTGCGTCACGCAGGCCGCGGCGGACGAGGTGTACCGCCTCGGGCACTGGGAGTACTCGCACGTCTACCGCGGCGCGGGGCCCGACGCCCTCGCCGCCAGCGCGGCCTCGCTCGGCGTGTGGGTCGCGGAGCTGGCCGCGCACCTGCGGGACGTGGTCGGTGGGGCCGGGGACGGCACGCTCTGGTTCCACAACGTCGCGCACGACGGCTCCGTGAGCCGGCTGCTGGGGGTCCTGCAGGCGGATGTGATGGTCTGGCCCGGGATGGGGAGCGAGGTTGTGTTTGAGCTCTGGAAGAAGGGCGGCTCGCACTATGTCCGTGTGCTCTTTGGGGGCCTGGTTTTGAAGTCGTCGAACCCGAGCCTGGGGACTATGGATATGATTCCCGTGGACACGCTGTTGGAGTTAGTATCCATCTCTCTTGCCTCCCCTTAGTGATATTATTTGCTGCGTGAATATTTGCTGACTTGCCATGATTAGGTACTTTGACGGACTTGTTGGCGTTAAGGCGGATTTGATCGTTGGCAACTGCAAGAGCTCCTAGACACGAGCCCCTCCATTAGCCACGTCACACGTCAGAGCTCAATACCCAAAATACAACACAACATCTTGCAAAGCCTTCCAGAAATGACTTTCCGTCCTCATCTGGCTCCTTAGGTTCATAGAGGGACACTTTGGACCGCAGTGGCTTCTCGTGAGTGCATGCTCTACACTCTTCCACTCTGCTAATGAGATTTCCAGTTTTCTTCTTCTTAAAAAAGGGGGAAAGGAACGGTTGGTCATGATACTTCATTAAATCGTGAAGCTCTAATCGGTTTGTATATCTAAAACATTGGACATGCGACAAAAGCCCCTGTCCCGCTCTAGCGGACTCTTGATTTCACCCCTATACCGCCCACAGACACATCCGGCTTTCAAGCAAGCCGGAAGCGTTAAACCCCCCCCCCCCATTGGCATCGCCGTGACCTCCATCAGCGCTGTGTTCTCAGAAGCCGAGGGCAGAGTTGAAGGCGTCAGCAGTGCTCTGGTCCTTGGTCCCCAAGCCCTGGACGGTAGCCTGCGCGTCCTCGCACTGGGAGACAGCGGCGTCGTTGGCGCCGCAGACGTTGGTGAGCTGGTCGCAGATGAAGTTGGTTATGATGTTGGGGTTGAGGGCGTCGCTCTGGCCGCTGTTGCCGACGAGTGTGGCGTCGGTCGGGAAGAAGGTGCCCTCGTCGGCCTTGCGGTTGAACTCGGCGCGCCCGGTCTGGAAGTCCATGGTCGGCGTGCAGGAGCCAAAGTCTGCGCCCCCGGCCGCGTCGTTGCCGCCCGAGGCCGTGCCGTTGTTGGCCTGTCTGGGGAGGCGGACGAGGGCTGCCTCCGCGGCGGCGGCGAGGAGGGCGACGATGAGAGTCTGGGTCTTCATTTTGGATGTTGGAAAAGGTTTGTAAAAATGGTAAGGATGGAGCCGGCTCGCAAAGAATGTTTATTTTTGTTGTTCGAACGAGAATGAACGGAAGAAGTTCTCAGAACTATGGCAAAGAATGGAAAAGTGTCGAGGCTGGTTGGCGTGATAGTGAAGGTGAATATCAGATGGAATGGTCGTCACCGAGAGAAAGTGGACGTCTTATACTCGAGTCCTCGTCACCGAGGTGCTCGACTGACATGGCACCCGGACCGGACGACCGTCCCGTGGGATGCGAGGCAGCATAATGGGCAAGCGCGCATGCATGCATGCATGCATGTGTGCCATCTGGTGGTCGATGATCGGCAGGAGAAGGGCAGGCGACATGCAGAAACATCCTCGGCCAAAACCACTGCAGGCAGGGAACAAGCACGAGATGGAACAAAGATGGGACGAAGAGGGCGGCAGGGGAGGTGGGAGTAAAAACGCTGGTTCCGCCTCGGACCTGAGACAGGGCCGGTACAGTACACACAACCCCCTTCGCGCTGGGTGGATGCCAATGGGAGAGATGTGTGGAGAGATGAGATGCGGGTGTGGCCACGATCTCGGCGGCCACGATGGCGCGCGAGAGATGATGATAACCTTACCTCCGCCTAACCTTAGTTGCCTCGCTACCCAGATCTGCCTTGCTGAGGTGGGACTGCGAACTGCAAACTGCCGCCCGGTTGCCTGGGCCTGTCAGAGTTGAGGCTCTGCGGATGTGGCTGGGCGGCCCGTCCGCGCGGGCTGGTTCGTCTGGCGTGTCACACATGGGCCGGTGTGTTATATCACAAGTCCGTGGGGAGGTGAGGTGTATTGTGTGATGACGTGTGATTTCTTTTTGCCTGCGATATTCTATCCTCAACCTTAGGCTCTCTCTAACCATCACTCTTATCATGCAACAACAAGTGAGTACACTCTCTCTGTTGACGATGACGATGACGACGGACGTCGACAGCAGGCATCGCCAGCCAAGCATGATCTACGAACCTAATCAACCAAAGGACCACGAGGTTGGGGCCGCGTCCACGCTCATCATGCTGACAGGCTGAACAACCTCTTGCAGATCATCGGCTTCGCCTACCCGAAGCAGGCCCTGCAGGGGATCTCGGGGGCCCCCACAGGGCCGCGCCAAGTCGGCCAGGGACGCCCCAAGCACGCGGCTCGCAAACTCATCCGACACTCTGATTGTCGGACCATGCACAACTGATCGGCACACTCGGAGAATTCCTGAAGTCGACCATGAGACGAAAAATGCAACTCGCTTAGATCGATTTTGGTTGATGGTGACGCCGCCCACCGGACAACCCTCCACAAGCCAGCGGCTATCGGGCCCACGTTCCACGAACCACCGCCGCCTGGGGAGGCTGGTTTGGTTCATGCCCGCAGTTGTGCCGGGGATGATCCGCTCGTTTACTACTACTTTATCGTCGGTCGCCTAGCCCAGGCGTGCCGGGCCCCAGTTACGGGATCCTGACCGGCCGGTAGTTGAAGGGCCAGCCCGTGCATATGCGGCCTTCCAGAAAAAGTCTAGTTGGTCCCTGCGTGGATTGACTTAGGGCTATTTATCCTGTTCACCTGGCTTTATACTGCTGTCGGCCCGGCATTGCGTGGGAACGAACCACGGTTCCACCATCTGAACCGTCAATGCCCTGCACCGCTGCAGAAATTATGGGCTTTAAGTGCATGCTGGCATCATAGCTATTGGGTAATGACGAGTCAGAAAGGAGACTATGATATAACTAGAATATCATCGGAACTTGTTCCCAGGTATCCTTGCTCTGACATGCCGTTCTCCATCCTTTTGTGTTGGAATTGTGGGGAGAAGTTGAACTCCTGTCTTGACGTCCGTCCACGTCTTGAAATCAAAACAATTCACAACTCAATACCAGGGGACGCAATCGACAAGTTGCCGAGACAGTCAATAATGATCCACGCCATCAGAGGCTGTGGGGTCATCATGGCCTAGTTTGGAAAGTCCCCCAACGAGAAATTGACAGGCGGAAAAGTTCATGCTTTGGCTCTTCCTCCTAGTGGTAGCAGGTCTTAAGGGCCTGGTCGTGTTGAGCATGTCAGTGGAGTATGCCTACTTGTGGGAGCGAAAAGTCGTGACAACGCCGTCACACAGAGACTCATACTGCCTGGTTCATCAACCGCCAAGCATTGAATAGGGTGATTTCCCCCCTCATGTCCACGCAGTACTCAGTGGACCTTGCTGGTATATGTCACAGTGATGTTTCACGTAGATAAAATGGCAGGCTAGATTTGGCGTGTTGACGCAGAGCCCCAGTAAGAGGGTAGCTTAATATATCATTGTTGGTCTCGTTCTCCCGTACCGTCAAAGGCAACTGCCACTCGCTCTTCAAGGTTTGCAAACGAGAACCTCGGTACCACTCAAGTTTTCACAAGTGCCGGGGGAAGCAGGATGGTTGCCGGGTGCGCAAGTTGAGCTTAAGCCAAGTCCCCAGACCATGTTTGATGATTGACTTCGGAAATCACTCCCACCGTTGTCTCATTATTCTTATCCGGACCTGACAAGAAGCCATATCTCGGCTGGTACCTGACATCATATGCAGTTGACTGCACAGATTTCCGTGTTTTCTTCCCGTTCAGACGCCATGCTTGATCTTTAAAATGGAAAGGAGGCTCAGGCCTTATGTCACAAGTTGTCGCTCATCCCTTTCGCTGCTGTGTCTCCAGTTGCCAAATTCAGATGTCCTGCCACTTGCTCAAGCTGAAAGTTCCCTCCTCCAACTCGTCCCTTGGTCCGACCCACTTGAAGGTCACCCCCGGGGCTTTCTCCCATGTGCCATCCGGTTTGTCCAGCCTCAAGTCCAGTTCCCATTCGTCGTAGTCCTTGCCCTCGTACTCCTCCAGCCGCCGCTTGGGTCCGGACCCCTCTATTTCGCACGCCATTCCTCTGACCACGTCATCCCTCAGGCCGTGTAGTAGCACCGGAAACGGTCCCCATAGCTTGGTGGTGTAACCGACGACGTGCGCAGGCCTCATCCGTGGCGCCGCCTCGAGGCCGGTCACGCGTTGGAGGGTCGCAGGGTCCATAAGAGTGCCGTAGAAGAAGTAGAGCGCCTTTCCTTCGCGATCTGTGGGGTCCTGAATGCTGCGGATTTCCTCCTCTGTGAGCTTCTGCCCCTCTGGGTCAGGAGCCTGAGATTTTTGGGCGGCGTGTTTGCCGATACCGAAGGCAGCTTCGATCATGGGCTCTTCGACTATCATCGATTCTGGTAATGGCTCGGACATGACGTTGTTCCGCTCTTCGTATAGCTCTGGTGCGACCAGGTCCTCAATCCTCTGCCGCAGCTTGTCCTCACAGATGCCGATGTAGCCAGCGACAGTGCGCTCGAGGGAAGAGAGCTCTTTCTGCACCTTCTCGTCCGACATGACCTCATCCACGTTTACATCATTCTTTTTCAATGACTTTGCTGCACTCTTGACGTCGAGCTCTGTTTTCTTTCGGAGTAGTCTGTTGATGATGTCAATAATGTCCTGCTGTGTCATGGTGTTTTCCAAGTCGTTTGGACTCGGGTCCGTGGCATGTCTGCTGGCAGCCATGGTTGCTGGGTGAAGGAAATGCGCAATGAGGAGAACCACGGGCTTGTCGGTCGCACAAATGCTCAGTGAACGGAGCTGGAGATGCAGTGGACTTTTCAGAGTGTCAGGCCACAGGCAAAAGTATTGTTGAAAGTACAGAAGAGGCTATGGTCAAGTTGGTGGTCTGCATCTATTTCTGTTTGTTTGTGACCCCCCAAAAAAGCGCGGTCTGGGTTAGGGGTCTCGTGGCCGAGGCCGTGTCTCGGTTTGAGACCAGGCTTCCGGCTTCAGGCCTGATTCATAGACTCAACAAGTGTCTAAGGTTCTGCAGCTTTGGTGTCACAAATGACTGATCGGATTTTTGACAAGAGGCAATTTGACAAAAACACAAATTAAGAAACAACCTCCCCTCTTCCCAAGCCACCCGACCTAGTTACACTGGACATGGAGGCACATGCATTGTGGCGGCCCCCAACATCGCCTCTATCTACCTTGCCATGTCTGAGGTTTGGTCTTGTGCTACGCGTCTATGGCCGATGGGTCAGGTCGCAGAGTGACAGGCTGCTTTGTTTGGGGGAAGGCTTTTGTACTCATATGATAACAGCAGTAGGTTTCTCAACAAATCAAAATGCCCACCATAATGCACTCCTCTTGTCAAGTGCTGTGCCTCCCCCGGCCTTTCTCCCCGGTCTAGCAATGCTCAAGCTCGTTCAGTGTGGATTGGTTTTCAGGTGGCCCTATCCCAACCCTCGGCCACGACCAAGGATGTCACAAAAATAGCTTCTCAGTAGTTAAACTCGGTGGTCTGCAGTGGGGGCTCAGCAGTGAAAGCCTGCTTGAGGGGGAAAGCCTCCTTCACTGTCCTCAGGAGCCGGGCTGCATAGTTCTGGCTGCGTATTTAGCTCGTGGAAGAATCAAATGCCCAAACACGACAGAATCTCCTTGTTCATACCTTGAATGTCTTAACCCTCCCTCATGCACATACAGCCTTTCTCATCCTTGGTCAGCTTTCGGAATCTCAGTGATGGCGACTTCAGGCTTTCGGCTCGGCATTGAAATCGAGGCTCTTTTGACCCCCAAGGACCAAATCAATCTTCCCTCAGGCCAACAGCTAGCCAACTTTGCCCTGTCGGTTGCTAAGACCTACAATTCTGCGAGAGATGCCAAGAAGAATTACTCCATGCGAGCGGACATAGGAAGAAAGTACCAGGGAGTTGAGTACCAGGACTGGGTCCTTACAGATGACATCACATTGAAGGGCGATGAGAGCACAATGTGTACGCGGGTTTCCTAGTCCTGAAGTCACCCCCTTCTCACTACATTGGTCTACTTACTGATTTCCCATGCTCGGTCCAGACTTGGTCGAAATTGTGTCCCCAATCCTGAAAGCCACACCAGGCGAGGGGTTGGGGAGATGGCGGCACGAAATCATCGATATGTTCAAGCACCTTGATACAATCTGTACCATCAGTTCGAACAGAAGCTGCGGGTTCCACATTCATCTCTCTCCCGTGGGAGGTGGCTGGACACTCGGCGAGCTCAAGGGCATATCGATCGCAATCATTCACTTTGAACAGGCCTTCGAGGCCCTGATACCAGAAACGCGACGGGGAAATCAGTTCATCAGAAGCAACCGCTTCTTCGGGAACGAACAGCTCCGGGATCTGAAACACTCCGAATGCATCGCAAAGATACAGACTCAGAATTCCGTCAAGAGTCTCGCCACGGTCATGAGCCCAGACCGGTACACGGCGTGGAATTTCGAGAACCTGAAGGAGGACACCCGCAAGGGCACCCTCGAGTTCCGCCAGCCCCCGGGCCAGACACGTGCAGTTGGGTGTCTCTCGTGGATTGAACTGGCGATTAACTTCGTCCAGTCTGGGAGGCGCAATAATTGGCATGCCAAGATCAGGGAATACCCGCAGACGGTGTCTGGACTCAAGAGGTTTGTGACGGAAGGCTTTGTCGCAGGCTTGAGTAAGGCAGAACACTTGGAGCCTTTGATGCACAAAAAGAATGCAGACTTAAGTTTTGTTCCGAAGGCACCTGAGTATGACATCTCATTGATGGCAAAGAAGGAGAAAGAGGACCAAAGGAAAACCATACTCATGGAGAAACTGAAAGCAGATCTGATGAAGGAGCTCCAAAGAACTCCCGGGACGTGATCAGGATAGGGAACTGGGACTGTGAAGAATGAGAACAGCCTTTTACGCAGGGAGAACAGAGCTTAGTTGCTAGGTGCCGCAATGGCAATTACAGTACACCAAAAGAGATGCGAATAGAACCTGCTGCGGCGCATGTTTGTTGAAATCCGATAGTGTAGTGAGAGACACACTTGACAACACCAACCAAGTCAAAGAATGAAGAGGGACTTATTCTGCTGGATTTTATGACTATCATCTTGTAGAGTCTGGAGCTACTACCAACGCTCAAAATGTACACCAACCAGTCTGTGTTGTCTGTCTATGCTTTATTTTCGTCTCACGAGCTTTATGATCGCAAACAGAGTCTACTCGTTGCAGCCCTGAAATCTTTACACAATCATGGATTATTAAACATCCATTGCTCGCGTGTTGAGATGCACTTCGGTCTTATCAGCCCCATCTGTACCAATTTTATTTATCAGACAATTATTGGAACTGCTGTGGCATGCAGGTCCTGTGCGGTTCGATAGCCCCATGAGCATGTCGATGCCTCCACTACGCAGCCTCTCAGCGTAACCAGGAGGAACAAATGAAACGAATTCATGGGCCATGAACCTCCATGCGGTGTCAACGGGATGCACGAGACTCAAGCTGGGCTCAGGAAATCCCAATTAACTACCTGGTTTCCCAGAGTTGGCAACCTGGCCTGGTCATGCAATGATAACACACAAGTTTCTTTGTATCTCGCCCGGAGGGGGGGGTTCGTATTTAGCTCAGGAGTTGATGCCAATGCAGCCATGGAGTATTGCCTGAAACTCAAGACGGATTGATTCTTTTGTAGAGTATCCAAGTTTTAGATGGATTCGTTGCTAGGTTGTGCCCCACAGGTGCCGTCATATGCTCAGTCGTGGAACACATCGTAGCTGCTCATATGAAAATTAAATAAGCTCCGGTTCAGAGCGCTGGATTGGATTTGAAACCGGCAGTCGAGTCCTGACTAGGAAAACGTCGACTCGGAGCTGGAGTGGAACAAGCCATTGCTCCTCAGGCCAGCATTGGCCGTCTGGCGCCCATTGTGGGATCCGAAATGAGACAGAACATCAGCCATCGCGCACTGCCACGCCGAGCTCTGATGAGCTTCGCACGACACGGGCGTTTGTTCGTGCGACCACTTTCTCAATTACGAGGAGCCACTTTAGGGACTTGGCCACTTTCTATACTCGGGTGGAGGACCCCTTCCCATCTGCTCGCACTTGACCCACAGCCGCCAGGGGTCCAGATCAAATGCCAATCGCTTAGGACCCCCTTTTCCGCAAAATTCGAAACAAATGAGGACGGTTCCCGCTGGCACAAGCTCATTTTCGGACGATCCGACAGGGTCGCTTGGGTGCATTAGTAGTGAGAAACGTGGGCAGGACCCTGAATATAGATCACCGCTGCAAATCCAGGGTCCACCCACTTGTGACTTGTTACGAAAAGACTGCGAAAGAGTCAAGATTCAGGAGTATTGAAACCGGCTCCTCGCCGATCACCAAATCTCTTAAAAGAATTACCCGAGAATAACATTCCCATCCCTCCATTCTTCCATCCAACTACCCCAAAGGCTGCTTTCACGACCAAATCCGCTCAAACACACAACATTTGAAAATGAAGCTATCATCAGTCGCCTCCGGCTTTCTGGGCCTGCTCTCGACACAGGAGCCAGGCAACGCGCCAAGCCGCCACACCAAGCCCGGCTCCCCGTCGGTCTACATCCTCCAGACCACGCCGCAGGCCACGAGGGCCTCGGCCGAGGCGCTGCGGGCACTTGGGTACAGCCGGGCGTGCGCCGGCACCGAGGCGCAGTGCAGCCAGTCCGGGCCGACCTACTCCGAGCTCAGCACGGGCGAGGACGCCCTCAACGCCTTCAGGCCCGACGGCGACGCCAAGTTCATCATCCCCTGGGACCTCCGGGTGCAGCAGCACAGCTCGGAAGTGTACGGGCGCCAGCAGAGGAGGTCCGCCTCGCCGGGCCACGGTCACGCGCCGGCCAACGACACCGCCGGGCTCGCCGCGTCGGTCCAGGCCTTCTACACCCAGGCCAAGGACTCGGACCGCCTGCTGGAGCTGGACGTGTACGCGTCAGGTCAGGGGGTGGAACAGGATAAGTGGATAGACCTCTGCTCGTTCTTGGGGCTGGGGTACAGCATGGTGGAGAGGCAGAAGCTGTGGTATTTCCCGAAATAGGCGTCTTCGTGTCACGGGAGCCTCACTATTTTTTTCTGGCTTTTCGGTCTTCCACATAGCGATCATTTTTCGGAGTTGGGTTGATTTTCGTGATGACTTTGGGGTCAATTGCATACGGTAGACTCATGCACGATAAACAATGGGGAACATTAAACGGCGGATATTTTAGAATGGAGATATTTTGACCAAGATGCAGATATCCGGCTTCCGAATATGCTTGTGATTTCACCCTGGAAAGCAGAGCCCATAGCACATTTGGCCCAAAAGCAGCATTTACAGCCTGATGCACATTTTGTTTGAAACATACCTGCCAAGCTGCTCCGAATGCTCAGATGATTTGCGTCGTGGAAACCCGCCTCTCAGGGCAATACTCGTAACAGATCCCACTGGAATGTTCTCGAATATGACCGAGCGAACCTCGTGCTCAAATCAGCGCTAGCATGGTCCATGGGCTCGAGGTACATATTTCTATCAAGTCGCCCGAAGATAGAGAGTAGTCTGCTGCAAACTGTAGACGCTGTAAATGACTTGTCCGCCTCATTTAGCAATTACTAGTAAAGCTTACAGAGATCTCTGTATCAAAATACAATAGCTTCCCCTCTTAGGCGCTTTCTCTTGACTCTTTGAGGGGCATGTGTGACGCAAAGGAACCTGCGATTCGGATAGTTGCTTCTTACACATTACAAGACGACTGTCCTGGCAGTGTATCCATTGCGCCAGTGGACGCCTACATATGTACTTTGTATCTAGACATTGAATCATCTACACCTTGTATCATAGACGACACATCTATATAACCAGAGTTCCCTTTGACTAAATATTCTTGTTCTTCCTTGCATGTAGAAAGCACGTAAAACCACTGCCAACTGAAAACCGGACCAGCTAGCTTAATGGAACAACGTAGATCATCCCTTCAAAAAGGAAAGAAAAAAGAAAACCGAGGCAGAAAAAGAACGACACGCGCAAGTGCTTGATACACAGACGCGTCCGCAGTGGGACCACTGCATCATGCCACAGAAAACTGCAGCCGAGTCTCAGGCTTCCCCACAGCAACCTTCCAACCCCCTATCCGGTCCTCCCTGGGCCGGACCGACACGAGGACCGGCGTGGAGGGCCGGCACACGGCCGAGAAGTTCCACTCGTCCTCGAGCTTCCGCCACGCAGCCTGGCCCGCGGGCCCTCCCTCGCCGCTCGCCGCCGGCGAGACGTCAAGCCTCAGGGCGACCAGGGCGACCAGGACCAGCACGCCGGTGCTCGCGTAGAAGCGAGCGGGGCAGACGTGGGGCGCCACGCCCCAGACGGGGAAGGCCATCGGGGGAAGCTGGTTCGGGGGCACGACGCCGCCGGCCGGGTTGTTGTCGTCTTTGCGCATGCGGATGAAGCGCCTGGGGTCGAAGTCTTGGGCGTCCTCGCCCCTATGTGGATTCATGTCAGCACTCGTGATCTCGTTTCTCTTGTAGACGCGTGGTATTGGGTGCCACGATTCGTTGCAGATACCGATGATGCTTGGAGACGTCTGGAGTGGGTTATGGAAATGCGTATAGGAAACGAGGTGAATGTGTCTCACCATAACTCTTTGCTGCGCAGGACGGGAGCATTGTGGAGCTGCACGTAGTTCCCCTTCTTGAGCATGTAGTCCTTGCCTCCGGCGCTGATGCCAGTGTCACTGATGACCTCCCGGATGTTGGCATGTGCCGTCTTCAAGCGCTGTGTCTCCTGCAGTACCGAGACCAGAAGCGGACACGAGGTGCGGAGGACCGATAAGTCGAGGGAGAATTCACCATCATCCTCACCCCTTATGACAGCCGTCTGCGCTTCTTTTCTCACGGCTTCTATCAGTCCCGGGTGGGACAAGACGTGGTACACGGTCCAGAAGGCCATGCCGGCGTAGTTGGGGACGAGGGCGACATCCAGGCCGGTGTTCATGTAGGCAGCCTCTTTCGGGGGGCAGCCATTGTCAATGAGAACACGTGCCCTCTCCCTGATGAAATCGGACGCGCCATCGAGACCACCGGCGCGGAGGTATGCCCAGTACCTCTCGGAGTGACTCATCTGTGCCTTGTAGGCCTTGGGCGCGAAGAGCCAAGCCAAGCCAGATGAGACGATGGGAATCTGGTTGCTGAATGTCCTGTACCAAAGGTTAGCGCGGGATTTCGACGCAGTTATGTGGTGATGGGGCTCACCAGAAATCCTTCTCGTGTTGAGGATCTTTGTATGGGTTTTGTGGTCCGTAAAACCCGGTGGTGGCTGAGATGGCGACGAGATGCTGAACCCAGTCATACAGCTCAATCTGCACAGGCGCCTTTCTGGCCTCCAGTACAAGCTCGTCGACCATCCTCAGCTTCTCCCGTGCAGTGACGAGGTTGAGGCGGTCCAGCCCGGCTCCATTTGAAAGGGTAGCTGCCTCAAGGTGGTGGACCTGGCGTGCGAAGGAGCGCGTCTCCTCGTCCTCGGACAGGGTGTCTACCGACCTCACCGTCTTGTCCGAGACACTGCTCAGGATCTTGGTGGCCCTCTTGGCGAAAGGGGCGAAGGAAACCGTCTTGGAATTCCGCTGGACAGCTGCGAAGACGTGTCGCTCGGCGACGACATAGAATTTGAATGAGAAGATGGGCAGGGAGAAGATGGCAAGACGTGGATATTTAGCCCTGGGAGGTGTCAGCTCGATCTCGTGCTCACAGGATTTGTGTGACCAAGTTTGGAGGGTCTGGCGGCTTCGTACTCTACGTCGGCGAAGTAAGGTGCTCCCTTGTTCAAGTACTGCAAAAGGTGACCGACAAGTGGTATGCGGGGACGGATGTACGGTGGCTCCTGGGCATGGCGTCTCAAGAAGATGAAGCCCTCGAGCAAGTAAGAGCCCGCGACAAGTGCCAGCACAGTCCCCAGAAGTGTAGACCAAATCATTTCTCTATGAGCGTTGGCCAGAGCAGGTGAGGTTCATCGACTAGGAGGGGGTTAGTCTTCCTCTTCAAGTATCTTGAAAAAAAGAGAGAATGTTCCCGGGAGCCTCAGGTCGAAGATTAAGTTTACGCGTAGCCTCAGCGCTGATTTATGGTCAGCACTTGACATGGATGAGAGTGCGTGTTGGCGCCAGGCCAACGCTGTTTCTCCCCTCCTATCCTGGACGTGATCCTGTGGGATCATCTCCACGACCGTTGGTTCGCAACACGCTCTATTAGGAGCCTTGCTATACCATTCAAGTAAAGCGGCCAAGACAGAAACCGGTTGGGTGCCAGAGGGGGACGCGAACGCAAGTGATGGCGGGCCATTTTAACTGGGCGATAGGCAGCAAATAGCACGAATAAAAGAGTGCTTCATTGCATTGCATTTATCCTGCTATTAATTACACGGCGGATATCTGGTGTTCTGACCAAGTTCCGGTGGGCTTTCGCTGACTCGACATTGCTCTGTGGGCTGGACTGATTGGCCATCAAGGCCTAAATAAAAACCCTTGATGGTATATGTCCCGGATGGGTTCTTATGAAAGCCAAGGTAAAACTTCAAGTTGTACAAGTAAAAAGGACCGTCGAGTGGCCCGCAGCGGCTGTCAGCGGGGCCGAGTGGCTGTCTCATCCGGTCGGATTTGCAGGCGGGAGAATAGACGCCGTGCCACTGCAGTCAGCCAGGCCATACACTGCCAGTACAGTCCACCTGGGCAGCCAGTAATGTAGCCGCTCCCCCAGATTGTCTGTGCTGCTGCTGCCTCTGCCTTCCGCGCATGACGTTCTCGTCCAACTCCAAAACATTCGTTCTGTCCGTGTCTCAACCAACCTCTTCAAAGCCCCAGCACCTACCCGCCGACTGGAATTCACTTTATGTTCTGCGCCTAATCTAGACCCTTCTTCCAAAAGCCCATTGATCCGTTCTCACACGGAGCGCCGCCCGTCTTGACAGCAGACCCGGCCGATAGAGCATTTCCCCGTCGCGAATCATGTCGAACCCGAACGCCCTGTTTCTGCTCGCCGACCACATCAAGCTCTCGCTACTCGAGCGCAAACGGGCCCAGGCGTTGAACTTGCAGAGCGACTCACAGGACGGCCACCTGTCACGATCGCTGGACCAGTTCCGAGATGGCCTGGAGGCACTCCAGGCAGAGCAGCAGCGCCTGCAGGAGGCTGGCGATGATGCGTATGGCACCCCCCTCATCTCGAGGCCACCGGCCGACAGAAATGCCCAGTTCCGAGCCAATGCTGACACCACCTATTTGTTCCCCTGCACAGCAAGGCCGCCACCATCGCCGACTCCCTGCCTGGTCTCCAGAAGCAATTCGACGACCTGACGTCTCAGTTCCACGGCTTCTCCGCGCCCAGCTCGAACTCGACCCTCGCGCAGCCAAACGACCCGGCCCTCGCCGCCGACTTCGCCCACGCCAGCAACACCTCCACCAGCCCGCCCCTGCCGTCCTCGTCGAGCCTCCACCCCCCAGCCAAGAAGTCCCTCCGCAACGGCGGCACCTCCACGCCCACAGGCAGCAAGACGGTCCGCTTCCAGGACAACAATAACACGACCTCCTCCTCGGCGGCAGCAGCGCTAGACGACGACGAGGAAGCAGCGGCGGCGGCGTCGTCGGCCTCGGCCCGGCTCTTCAACCAGCCGTACCGCGACGACCCGGACGGGCCCGAGGGCTACCGCGACGCGGCCGAGGCGCTCGCCGACAATGCGCAGGTGCACGCGTACCACAGCCGCATCCTGCGCGAGCAGGACGACCAGCTCGACCGCCTGGGCGAGTCCATCAGCCGCCAGCGCGAGCTGAGCATGCAGATCGGCGACGAGCTCGACGGCCAGGTCGCCCTCCTCGAGGACCAGGAGGCCCTCGTCGACCGCCACGCCTCGCGCCTCGACCGCGCCCGCCGCCAGGTCGGCAGGATCGCCCGCTCCGCCGGCGAGAGCAAGCAGATGATCGCCATCATCGTGCTCATCGTCATCCTGGTGCTGCTCATCGCGGTGCTTAAGTGAGCGGGTGGCCCCCCTTGTCTCTTTCCCCTATTGTTGCTCATCACTGGGACCTCTGCCCCCCCCCCCNCGGGGAAGGGGGGGGGGCGCTTGGTGGGCTGCTGGTTTGGGTAAGGCTGAGGGTGGCAGGGCGCGGACGGAGCATGCATGCAATGTCATCGTCCCGTCCCCTTGCGGGTCGTTTATCTAGCGTTTAGGCTGCATTGTGCTGGTGTTGTGGCGTTTTTGGAAGCACTGAGCTCACAGGTGCTCGGATATAAGGGCTGGAATATTTGTTATTTTTGCATTTGACGCCTACTGAGCTTCGTAAGATATATAAGACACTCGAGCATCATCAATACAGACAGACCCGCGCAGTTGGCGGATCGGTCAGGTAATAGGGCTGAATCCTTATATCAAAATACCTAGGTGCCTCTGACAAATGATTTTGGTAGCTCAACGCCTACAAACAAATACCGCCATGACGCCAATCAGGTATAATTTCCCTTAGTCTCTCAAGGCTTCCTTCCTCTGGACGTGCAAACAAAACATGGTGCCACGTGCATGCAGCACAACTTCAACCCCCCACTCCCCAAACTATTTTCGGTGATTTCTGAACCCATTACCCTTCTGCTGCGGCTGGCTCCCGTACGGCCTCCGGGCCTGCACCTTCTTGTCCTTGGCCATGCTGGCCCCGAGGCGGATGTCGACGCGCGGGGGAGTAGCGAACCCGAAGCTCTTGGCGACCTTGACCAGGTCGAGCTTGTTGACGTCGAAGACGCTGCGCAGGGAGTGGCTCGCGTAGGCGTGCAGGTAGCTGCGGTAGCCGTCCTTTGCGCTCTGGTTGAGGTAGTAGTTCTTGCCGATGAGCTTCTCGAGCTGCGACTGGATGTTTGCGATCTTGTTGGAGGGGAACTCGAACTCGACCACGGGCACGCGCGCCGCCTTGAGGTGCGACAGGAACCCGACCTCGCTCGGCTGCAGGAACATGAGCGAGCGGCCCTTTGCGTTGGTCCCACGCGCCGTCCGGCCCACGCGGTGGATGTAGTCGCGGGGGTCGTCTGGGGGGTCGAACTGCACGATCCAGTCTACTGCGGGGATCTGGAGATCATCGTTAGCGTGATGAACGAAACCTAAAGCTTGGTCGGTCGAGGACTTACATCGAGACCACGAGCCGCAACGTCTGTGCAGATTAGGGTGCCCTGCTTGGCGTTACAGAATTCGAAGAAGGTGTTGGTGCGGGCCTGCTGCTTCATCTTGCCGTGGAGGTGGAGTACGGGCAGGTCGATAAAGTTCAGGAGCTCGGCGAAGTATTTGACGGAGTTGCAGCTGGAGAAGAAGACGATGATCTTCTTCTTGGCCATCTTCTTGAGGAAGCTGAACAGGAGCAGGAACCGCTTGTCGGCGTCCACGATGCAGTAGCCCTGCTCCACACCCTCCACGGTCGAAAACTCCTTCTCCTCGTCCACGTTGATGTAGAGGGGCCCCGGCCGCAGCGATATCCTCGCCAGGTCCTCGACCTTTGTGGTTTGCGTCGCGGAGAACAGCATCGTCTGCCTGTCCTCCTTGGGCAGGATCTTGATGATCTGCCTCATCTCGTCCTCGAAACCAATCTCCAGAATCCGGTCCGCCTCGTCGATGATGAGTGACCGCAGGTTCTTGAAGACGAAGGGTGTGTTCTGCAGGTGATCCAGTAGCCGGCCGGGCGTCGCGATGATCAGGTTGACGCCCTTGCCCAGCTTGTCGGCCTCGGCCCGCCTGTTGGCGCCACCGATGACGATGCCGTACGTCTGGCTGTGGTGCTTCAGCAGGTCCCGCGCGACGGAGAAGATCTGCAGCGCCAGCTCTCGGGTCGGGGAAACGACGATGACGCCAGTGCCGTTCCGCGGCTTGAACTTGAGCGCGCTCAGCATCTCGATGGCCGGGATCAGGAAGGCCAGCGTCTTGCCGCTGCCCGTCTTGGCCGCGCCGAGCACGTCCTTGCCCGCCAGCAGAGGTGGCACGGCTCGCTTCTGGATGTCGGTCATCTTCGTGAAACCCATCTCGTTTATGGCCATGATCGTCTTCTCGGAGAGGTTGAGCTGCTGGAATTCCTGGACTTCGGTTCCGGAGTCTTGGGGGAGTGAGAGGTGTGTTTGCGATGGGAGTTCGGCGCCATCAGCTTGTGGCACTTCTGGCTCTTCGGTCTGTGGTGTCGGTTCGTTTTCGCTCGCGCTGGCGTCCCCATCCTGCTCGTGTTCGACGGGTGATGCTGCCTCCTCCTCGACGACCTCGACTTCAGGTTCTGGCTCCTTCGTCTTGTTCTTCTTGGCCTTCTTGGCCTTGCGCTCGTCGGATGCAGGCTTCGGCGCACTGCCGTCCTTCAACTTTCTCTTCTTGGTGGTTTCTGAAGCCATGCTGAGATCGTGTCAAAGTTCGTGTATGCAGCATGTGCAGATTAGCAATCGACGGGAACCAGGAATGCGCAGCGCTTCGCAGAAAATTGAAAAGCGGAGGACCGGGGCTGTAGTGGCATGCGACTTTGGAGGGCTGGAACTTTTTTTATGCCGCCGTTCCCACTTCGATAAGGATGCGATAAGCATAGCAGACTGGGGGCTAGCCTCCCTCTAGGCCTAGGTAGTCTTCCATCGCTTACACAGTGATCAAATAGGAATATTGAAGCAGCCTCACGTCTACAATTACAAACAAGAAATTTGAACAGCAGTCAAGTCGATTCGAAGCATGCTGCTCTGGTACATCTCGACAATTTCTCGAGACCTATTAGGTGTAATACGGTCCTGCAGGTACCTACCTATTCCAGGCAGGAACATTGAACTATTCGAGACTAGGAACTCCACTAGGGTCTTGCGGTCAGAGCAGAGCAGTCTCAGTCCGGTCACCAGATCATGGGGTCATATGTATGATGCTATCATTGCTCCGGGCCGCTACTAATCGTGTCCAGCGCCGTCCCACTATATGTGTTATCCTATGCCAAACAGACTCTATGAGAAGCCCCAGTACCTATCCCTTTTAGTAATGATGTTTACTTCCCGCCGGCCGGCAACACAAAAGACTCCTTCCCACAAGTTGATGATGCAAAAGATGCAAAGGCCCGTGGGCCTTGGAAAACAGAAAGACTGGAATTTCAATGCAGGGCGGATGGGACCGGCTCCTCGTGCTTAGCCGTGCTGCCCTTGCCTCTCCATGTGCTGACCGCCGCGATCTTTGCGTCCCACCTCTGCTCGTCTGTCCCGTACGCACGGGGCGTGAGCTTGATGAGCGTGTGCAGCGGCACATGCATCCAAGGGCTCTTCTCCTGGTCCCTCTTCATAAAATAGGCGTATATGCAGCGGAGCACGGCCTGGTGTGTAACGATCAGGATGTCCTCGGACCGCTCCAGCTCCATGATGATGGGCTCCAGCCGGATGACCACGTCGCGGTATGATTCGCCGCCCCGGTACCGGTAGTTGTACTTGTCCTCGTCGCGCGCCTCAAAGTCCTCGGGGTATTGGTCCTTGATCTCCTGGTACGTCATGCCGTCGCATACACCCGCGTCCAGCTCGTCCAGTGCCTTCCATTGGAGCTGGTTATAGTGCTTAGGCAGATGGCGCGCGGTTGCGATGGTCCGTCTCAGGGTGGACGTCCAGACTGTGAGTGGCCGGTCGTCCTAGAGAGGGGGGTCAGCACAACATCGCGAGACGGCGCAGGGACTGTGCTTCACATACACCCACTGATGCGCGGACCAGCTCGGGGAGCTTGCGCGCATATTGTTCCCCGCGCGGGGAGAGTAGTGCGTCACCTCCAATTCTCCCGTCAAGATTGTACTCGGACTCGCCGTGCTAAAGCAGTGTCAGCCATGCCAAGACAATCCCCTCATCGGGACACACCCGGTAGACATACCCGTGATAGCCAGACGGACCTCGGTCGAATGTGGAGGTTCATGAGGTAGTAGACAACGCGGCTCTGCAGGTAGTCCTGGATCCGGTTGATAATGACCTGCTTGCCAACGTCCAGTATTTTGAGGTAGGTGAGGTGGTCCTCGTCTCCATCCTCGTTGATCGACTTGTAGACCTTCTCGTAGTTCCGGATTCGACTCCTGAAGTCGATTGCAGCTTGCTCTGGATCTTGGCCTTTGTAGTCGGGGCTGGTTGTCTTGACATCTCTTATGTTTGCCATGATCAAATCCTCGTCGTCGCATTTTGACTCGACGTATATGACCTCGATGCCGGCATTGGTGCAGATCTCCAATATCCACTTGCGGCGCTCTTTGGTGGAATTGGTCGCGTCCAGGATGGCAACGGTCCCCTTCTCGTCGCGGAACCATTTCAACATGTCGGCGACCGCAGCCTCAGCGGCGGCCTTCCTCTGGCGTTCGCCCTCCGAGTTCCCAATGTCGAAGAAATCGGCCGTGGGCTGTGCTGCGGCCTTGCGGCGGTAGTTGCCGACGTTGAAGGTCTGCGACGGTACTGACAGCCATTGGAGGTACCTCTGGGCTGCAAATGCAACTGGCGTTAGATTACTGCTCTCATAAGACTCTGAGGGGGCGTTCGGGGAGGTGGGAGGTGGTGCACCTAAAGTTGACGAAAGAGATACTGTGTCAATTGCTGAAGCCGCAGTGGTGGGTTGTGGAGGGAGAGCTTAGGGGCGGGAGGAAGTCAGACAAAGCATGTGCCGTACCCTTCTGTGCGATGTAGCTCTTGCCGCGGGCCGGCAGGCCCACCATTACCACGCAGATGCGTGTGTCCTCCACCTGAACGCCTCTCCCGTTAGCTTTGGCTGGAGCCATGTTTGGCCGTAGATGTGAGCAGCAGGTCGTGGTGTTGTCTGCCGGAGGAGCATGGGGTTTTGCCAGAAAGTCGAAGAGAAGTAGACAATTGAGGATCTGGGCCGGAGACAAGTCGGGATTCTTAGGGAAGAAGTGATCGCGTGAGGGTTGAAGTCGGAGCGGCTAGGCTTTGGAGCGAATTGGAGTAATGCGAGACCAAGACCTGTGGATGTGGATGATGCAGGCGGGCGGCCAGGTGTGGTGGGGGGAGCCTCTTGGCCTCCAGATGTCGGTGCAGGGGTGGAGTGATGATTTGGTAACTCTGGGGTAAACTTTGACGGGGTCGCACGAGCGTTGCTTGATTTGAGGGCGGATGAAGGGAATGTGCGCAAGAGACACGAGGCCTTTTGAAATGCGGGCGGATGGAGAAAGCGAAAGAGGAAGAAAGAAGGAGGGAGAGAAACAGAGTTGGATCAATGCTTGCTTGCTCAGCCTGGGCTCCGTAGTAGTTGTTCCTTAGGACGTATCGTATCGTGTGGGTGGTGACGAAATGCCAAAGAGAATGAGACTGGGAAGCTAGGACGAGAGGGTATATAGCATGTGGTTTGTGGTTGTTATGATCTTAGGAGGAGGGAGGTGGAAGCAGACAAAGAAGAAGCTTGTAAATCTGGACTCTGGGCTGGAGGCGAGGCTTGTGATTTCTTGTAATGAACGAACGGGTGGGTAACGGCCGCGGGAAGGCTTCTCCTGAATCCCCCAGTCTGCCTTGCTTGGTGCCGGTAATGCTTGTGCTTGCTTTACGGATAGACAAGGCAAGAAGAAGACGCAGCAGCCAAATATGGAGACTTTGACATCGTCAGGTCACAAGTACATGTACAGTACCGTGGAGGTCGGCGGCCGGGAAGGAGTCCCACCTTGACGCAAGGTCAAGCCGATGCATCTTCTTCCGGATGGACAAGTGGGTTGCAATCGGGATTCTCAGGGCCAGCAAAAACGTCGCAGTGCATGGCACGGCCTGGCAGCCTGGCAGGGCCACTCAGCAGTGGTCGAGGCTCCTGCGGCCACACAAACCCCTGATCCCATCCTCCACAAGCCGGTTCACCCCGCAAAAAAAAAAAGGCACTTGCTATCCGCGCGCCCAGGATGGAGAACTTCCGCCCAGCCGCTCTTCCTTGGCCCCTTCTGGAATTTCTTTGAGCCCGCCCGGGGCCCTGACTCTTTGCCGCGGCAAGGGTAGCCCCATGCCTCTGGATCCTCGTCCATTGCTCGCTCATTCTTCTCCCGACTGCTCGGACGCCCCGACCCAGCGAGACGCACGAGGCTTTGCTGTCGAGCTAAACCAAATCGTCCTTCCCCTGCGTCATTGAGGCTGGCAGACTGACTGGCAGACTGGTGACTGGCAGACAGAGGGCAGAACAGAAAGAAAAGGCGACCATCGGGACGAATATAGCAGCGCCTGTCTCGGGTGTCTAGTGTAGACAGCTGGGGGTAGCACAGGGACCAGGGACAAGGCCAGCCCAATCCGACCGAAACTGCAGCCGGGGCCCCGTACCTGCGCGGTACACTACATGGCATCCCATCATGCAGCATATGAAAGTGAGAAGAGATCCTTCAGGCCGTTCCCACATTTGGCCAGCGCGCCGGCATGCGGTCTTGACTCTGGAGCCCATGCCACTCCACGCCAGCGACTGATCAGCAGGCCCTTATAATCGTATGTTTTCTCCTCATTCCTCACTCGAGGCCTTTCCTCTTTTCTCCCATAATGCTCGCGCCCGCCCTCTTCCCCAGACTGAGGAGCCGGCTCGACTAGGCCTCCCCGCAACTAGGTGGCCTGAGGTTCCCCATCCCCGCCAAAAGGCTCTGCCCCGTGATCAGGCGTCTCCCTTCATTGCCCCATATCGTGTTGACCCGCGAATTCATCTGGCTGACTTCATCTTGCAGGCCACTGGCCTTTTCTCAGCAGCAGACGTCACGACGGACAGGCTCACCCCGGACCACCGGCCTCACAGGGTGAAGGATCATGCGCACAGATCAGGGTATGACGCTTGCTTGTCCAATCTGTCGCAGACCATAGGGCCAGTTTTCGTGTCTGCACCAGCTGCTTTGGAACCCGCCCGTTGTCCGTCGACGGATGCAGGAGCCCATCACGAGCCCAGTCTATGCGAGGCTGCTCATGACCCAGCTGATGACGTGCAGCTAGAGCAGACCACAGGAATTCGGACTGGATAATGGCATCGGGCCCTGCTCATTGCATTGTACCATCAGGGGCGTCGACGTGTGGGTGACTGCCGTCCGCGTCTGACTCTGGAAGGCAATACCAAGTCATTCTGCCATAATCTCGAGATCTACCCACTTGGCCCCGGACCCCTGAGCGCGGCTCCTCACCGCTGGGTGGGTTCCCGACTTGCCACCCCTGGGAGGCCATGACGACACGAGGACAAAACTCGGAAAAGAACGGGGCCCATAATGCCGAGCAGCTCTGCAGCAGCTTACGAGGCAATCTTCTCATTGAAAGAGGCTGCGATAGCTTACCTCTGCAAGGCCAGAGGTGCTTGGGTGGTTCGGCGTGGTGCATTGCGGTGCATTACCCCCTGCCTGACTGGGGAATGTGATGAGACAAGAGAGGAAGAAAGTTCTTCTACATACCTTGCCAAAAGACCAGGTGTTGGCTCTCGCTCGACCTGCCGGCGGCGTTGGCGGACCTGGTGAGATGTGCCTCATCGTGAGCGCTTTCGTTACGTTCGTTTGGGGGGGGGGCGGTTTCGCTGGCCAGTGTCAGCAGGATTGCGTGCGAGTGAGACACGAGCTGGACGAGGTGGCGGGGGCTTGCCCTGCTCCATAAAACTGGCAGCCGGCCCAGGACTGACCTTCGATATTGAGGGGGAGCTATGCTAGCTACTAGCCCGATGCTTGGAAAAGAGGTTAAAAGAAGTCGGGTTCGGAGCGGGAAACAAATTGCTCACGATAACAGGTCCGAAACAGTAGGCAGGCCAGGGGGTGGGCCACGGCGGTGTTGTCGGAGCCCTTTTGATGTGGTTCAAGGTTGCTTGGATCAAAAAATCAAAAGATCGCACAAGGTCGCAATGCCGAGTGGCGACGGACGGGGCTGGCTGGACGCTGGACGCTGGCCCTGGCCCTACCAATGCCTCCGGCGCTGGGTTGCAGCCCAGCACCTTCTAATTATAAGCCACCGCCGCGACATCTGGTCTCATCCTGGGCCTGCGCTGATTCAGATTCATCAGGCCGGTTTGGGGCCTGCAGGTTTCCGCACGACACCAAGGGCGGGCGCTAAATGATAAGTCGCGATTAAGTCGCGATAAGCTCGAGGCTCGATAAGCCCAAAGTACAACGATCCTTGCTGGCGGCTTTGGCACTGCTGAGGAAGCTGGAGCCATCGGTTGCAGATAATCTGCCCCATGAAATTGCTACAAAGTCTTAACGGCTATTCTTGAGGGTCAGTCTTGTTGTTATTGGTCCCCGAAACAGGGTATCAAGGCTGGGGACCATGTGTCACACTTGAAAGGCGTCTCGAGGACCTCCCAACAGATCTGGAGGCCTTGTTCCGACGGATTCTGAATGACCTGGACCCTGAATACATGCTTCAATCTATGCATTATTTTTAACTCATGGAGGCATGCAGCAGAATCCAACCACCTAACGTCAGTCTTCTATGCAACCGAAGAGGTCGAAGACTTGGGGGTCAGATTGATTTCCACTATCGCCCAGGATAAGGAAAAGCTAGAATCGACAAGGGAGATGCTCGAAGAGCGCCTCAATACCCTGTGTATGGGACTCCTACAGGTTACCACACGGTGGACGATACCAGGCCTGTTCGCCGAAGCCCCGAACTCCGTGATCAAATACATTCAGAAGACAGTCCGAGAATACATCGCGAGCGCCGATCTTGATGATATATTCAGGAACCGAAGAAAAAAAAAAGTGCTCCGATACCGTTTTTGTTCACTGTGGCATCTCTGCTCGGCGCAACTGGCTTTTTGCTGTAGCGCATTGAGATCAAGCCTGCGGTGCAGTCGAGACACAATCGCCTCATAGCTCGGGCTGGTCTCAAAAGTCAAGATGCCGTGACGGATGAAAAAAAATCAAGAACTACCTCTGCATTCGCCGGCGTCAATTCGCCCTTGGCGAGTGCCTCTTTCAGTTGATCGATGGACATCAGGATGCCTTGCAACTCCCACCTCCCAATACCCGGGAACTGGTACAAGGTCGGCGGAAATCTTCATCTCGCAGGTGAACTGGATCTGAGGGGCGGAGTAGGCCCTTCTCGCCCTTGCTGCGCTCGTTCGTCAGACACTGATAGCTGATCCGAGTATGTCCTGTACGCCATCATTCGCTCGCCGTGAGACTCATCCTTCCCAAAGAGATCGGAGAATGACGCTTGGCTCTGCAGGTTCGAAACGAGCGCCCTGTATGATATACCAGAGTCGTAGAGATTCCCAGCTTGCAACTGCACAATGCGGTCTGGTGCACACATGTTGCGAGCCTCCGTGCTTCGACCGGCGCTTGCCAGCAGCACTTTGACCGTGGCCCGTCGACTGTGATGTACCTTGTTGGAGCAGCACCTCCGTAGGCAGTCAACCACCTCACAGAAATCTTTGGCCCAACCGCCGATGCTTGTCTCGAAGTACTGGATGCCGTCAACAATGCAGTGCAATGTGGTGTTCGGCGGGAGCTGCCTTGACAATGCAAGGAATATGCGGCACGCAACCCAAATCTCAAGATCGTGCTCGACACCGTATACCCTGCCACGAAGAAGAGATGAGATGAATGTAAGATCTGGTGGACGAGCATTTCTGGGCCAAGCCAGTATGAGCTGCGTGGCGAGGCTGCGTATCAGGCCCTGCGGCCCGGCGAAAGGTCCCTCGTTGTATCGGTGCCGGCCGCAGAAGAAATACAGCACGATATCCACGTGTTGAGACCTGATGCTCTGCTGCGCCGCCAGGTCCTGGAGACTCTGGACCAAGCTGGCACAGAAGACTGTCATTGGGGACGTCGTCCCGATCGCGCGGTCATCGCAGTGGCCATCCACAAGGAGGTGGTCTGATTCCAGACCCCGAAGCCACTCTTTAAAAGGTCTGGTCTCGGAGAGATACGCGGCATGCGCAATGCCCTTGTCGCTGAATGAATCGTACTGCCGCAGCGTTGCGTAAAGGTCGTCGACGTGGCTACGCCCTTCGTGTTCGTCGGAGCAGAAGATCATGCCCAACTCGTCGAGATCTCTCACCTCAACCGCCGGTGTTGGTACGTCGGGTAAGTCACGCTCTGGCGTTTGTTGCCTCACTGGACCCATGTCAGTATCTGCGTCTCCATCTCCCTCGTTTCTGAGGCTGGTTTGTCTTGGATAAATTACTCATGGAGTCGAAATCGCGATTCCTCAGTATCTCACTGAATATCTGGAACGCCAAATTCAAGTCATGCGCTCTGCTGATTTTCTGTCTAAGTGCCGAGTTTTCTTCACGCGCATGCAGTCGTTCAATTATGGAGTTCTGGTGCTCGATGTAGGACAAATACGTCTTGTTCGTCTTCTCCATTGTCTTGTCCAGTTGTCCGATCTGAGCTAGTATCTGGTGTTGGTGGTCGAATTGATTCTTCCGGATTAGCTCGGTCCCCGTATCAATACGGTCCACCTTTCTTGCCATGGAGGCATCGCGTATTTCCTGCAATCGGCCGATTTGGCAGTCAAGGGCGTGTTGAGCCGCTGTGACTGACTGGAGCATGCGGCCTACATCAGCCTCCTGATCTGTGAACAAATCTTTCGCGAGTTTCGTGATCCCTTTCGGTAATGTTAGCCTGGCAGTTGGGGACGACCATCTACTGCTGAGTGGCCTTCAAGGCTATGAGGGAAGGTCCAAGCATACTATGTTGGTCTGATTCGCGAAGGAGCACAGCTATCAACCGCGGTAGACAGAAGAAGAGCTCATCGTTGATTCTAGTCGAACAGACCAGCAGTTCCTGGCTGTCTGGGAAGATTTTTGAGGCTTCGTGAGCACATCTGAGGAGATCCGGAACTTGACGAAAACATGCGAAAATCTTCTCGCAAGCCTTGGCCCGGCTCTTGATGGCCTGGTAATAGAGGGGTCTTAGCACATAACGAGACGAGTCAGGAGGCGGCGACACATGCGTTGAAAAGTATTATCAATCCCCCTTTCAAGAAACCCAGTCCATCGTTTTCTGGTATCCCCTCCAACAATGGGGTCAAGGTCCTCGTGAAACCATCTGCGCGGAATGTTCGTCGAATCAGGTTATGAATCCCTTTGCGATGGTACTCTTCTTCGGCCTTCTGTAGCTCGTTCTGAACCTGATCCCAAGTGCAGGTTTCATGATCGAAGTGGGCCCAGATGCCAATGTGTCCGTTCAAAGCCTTGTAACGGTCAATAATGGTTTGCAAGGCTCTGAAGCGGCGTCAGCCTCCTGCCGTGTATGCAAGTACGAGTGAAGAAAGTTATCAAGCACATACGGACTTGGCAGCGTGGTCACGTATCGAGCACTCTGCCTGTCATACTGTGCATCAATGTTGAGAGACCCGCCCAAGGCATCTTTACCAATGCCAGTCCGGTAGGTGTTGATGGTCGTAATGGAGACGGCACTACTCATCTTGCCCCGAAGTGATGACGGGATATCGAGTGCGGAACCCATCACAGAATGTATCGATGATCTAAATTCGTCTGTTTTAATTAGCGAAGAGTCATCCGGAAAGCTTCGGGGGAGAGGACACTCCCGTTCCCGCGGGAGCTTTTTGAAAACTCGCCCAGCTCGCGCAGCCGACTAGGCCCATTCCAGTTGAGAACACGCGCAATTTCTAAGCATGAGAAACACCTGAGTGCGTCAGCAAGAGAAATCACGAGGGTGACCGCAGTCCAGCTGGAGGCGCAGTTCTGTTGTGCTACCCACCCTTAGGAGCCTCGGTGTACGCAATGGAGGGTGGAGTTGAGAAATGATTGTTCGCCTTCTTGCCCTAACTCCTGCTGACTGCAGACAGCGGGGAATCGGGATCTCCCAGTCCTCTCAGATCGTCCAACTAGATCATCACACGTGCTCTTATCAGTCTGAACTAAACTTGTGTTCCTGTGGCACCCAATTCTCTGCAGACGAGGAAATTGTGCCCCGCTGGAGGCGGCGTCTCTTAACTATCGAGCTGCGGTTGCCACCCGGAAGTAAGGCTCTCTGATAGGGCCCCGAACGAGTCTCTTCAGAGGCCTTGTCACTCCGTTCTTCACTTACGAATTTTCTTAAGCATCCCTGGTCTTCGCTCGGTCCCATGAAATCGCGCTGCACATAGTCGGATCATCTCGTTCGCTTCACTATCCCGGGCCAAATTGTCTGACCCATCCAAACGACCTGGCACATCTTCTTCACTATCTTCGTCTGGTATAGTGTGAATGATGGAGAAAGACGATAAATCAAGCCGCGCTGAAGAACTAGCGAGGGAGGGGGAAACACTTGGCCCTCCAGCCCCAAGTCGGTCGCAGGAAAAAGCCATGGGTCAAGATCCCGAGGTTTTGCCTGAACTTACGGCAGTTGGACATCCTAAAAGTCTGCATAATTTAATCAGTCCCCTGAAGCCGCAATATATGACTGACGGATGAGCGCGAAGCACATGACAAGTGGAATCCTAATGAGGCCATCTCGTTGCTGAAAGAGATCAAAAAGGCCGTGTCGTCAGAGGGAGCCAAGAATCCCCGGGAAGATATCTCCACCGAACCCACGAGCACAAAACCAGAAGCCACAAAAGCCGCGGCGGAAGCTTCGGATGCCTACATGTACCGTACCAGGCCAATTGTTCGGCACTGCGACTGGCACGAATTCAAGAACAGGTACCCAGACGAAAGTGGTTACTGCGCTGTCGATGCCCTCGTGGCCTCCAGGGACCTCGTTGCCGAGATCAGGTTGGAGCAGGTGGACCGCAAGGGGGAGGAAAAGCAACGCAGCAAACCGAGGTTGACAGGCCCAGATTCTGAAGACCTGAGTGACCAAAGATTCGAGCGTATTCGCATCAACTCCGCCTTCGTCCTCGGCTTTCTTTCCAAAGTCACAGGAGAAGGTTCATGGAACCGGAAGCCTCATACATTTCTCAGTCCTTTCAAGATCTTCATACATTACCATCAAAAGATGGAAAATGAATTTGAGGTCTTGAAGCAGAAGTTTGTAAGTCGTGCACCGCCGGGAGAAGACTACAACATATTAAGAAGATGTCTTGACGAGTCTCATAGGCGGCCTCTGAGCCGCACGCGGAAACCGATCTCCGGGAAAGCGATGTCCCGGAAATCAATGCCTCCAATTCCTCAGACAGTGTCAGTGCAGGTGCCAATACGGATGCCGGTGCTATACAGCCTGGCAGCAGGATCGATATGGCATTGAACAGTTTGAAAGCATATCAGGATCTGAAGTGCTATCTCAACTTCGTTCAGACAAGGCTCATGCCTCTCTATACAATGTTTGAGAAGGCAGATCACCGGAGCTCTGTCCAAATACGCTACACTGACATCTGGTACTTGTTCCGACCTGGGGACCTGCTGTGCGAACGCAAAGTCCTTGGACCGGATGCGACAGAGCAGAAGTCCAAGGATAGCGACTACAACTTCGGTTCAGATAGTTCTGGACCAGCCACCGCTGACACGCAGCTATGGAGACTTTGGTGCTTGCCGGGGAACTATGAGGACTGGGAGGTAGACGACCTTGCCGAAAAGCCCACAGGCAAGCCTTATTTGGAGAAAAAAAGAACTGAACGGACAACGCAGGTGAGTCACTACCGTATTGACTTCGACGGCGAAGCCTTTGCGCCCGTTTCGCGCTCGAAATGGATCCCAACATACATGGGAAAGAAAGATGTGACCAGCCTTCCGGTGTACCCAATACGCTTCGCCAGGGATCACGAGCAACTCTTGCAGCGCTTACAAGCTCGAGGAGAGAGATTTCGAAGCTTTGTGACTCAACCACGCTCTCCAATGTCGTACGCGGGCTGGACCTTGACTCACGATCCATCTGGTGAACGGATCAAGACCCATTCGGGTGGAACAATCACTTTCCCAGAGCACATTGATAGTAACGTCGTTATCGACTTCCGCGAGACTTACCAGACACTCCCACCTTGGAGACCTGAATTCCTTGTCATTGACGACGAGATCCGAAAGAATGAGACGACTATTGACGAATTCGCCATAGTCCAATGGGCTGATAGGAGCCGGTCCACGCAGGAAAATAAGAGATACGAAATGGTGGTTCACACAGATGGCATAGAGGACGAAAGAGTAGCTGAGTTGGTTCAATCCGGCGGCTTCTTGAGGACGATACGCGGGTTGGATTGGGCCCAGGAAATGCGCTCTTCAACTGCCAGACGCAATCTTTCACCCGAGGATCTCACTCTCCTACCATGTCGTGTCTTCATCTACTCGCTTCGCGACCGTCGCTTTGTGAACGCCGACATCCGTTACCTGAATTCTATCGAACGCGAGATAACCACGTTTGACAAGCTGAAGATCTCAGCAGATCACAAGGTTATGATTCAGTCGCTCGTGCACGAGCATTTTCAGAAGAAGGAGGCTCAAGAAAAAGGCCAGGCTAAGAGACTTGAGATCTCAGACCAAGACTTCATTCGTGGCAAGGGAAGGGGGCTCGTCATACTTTTACACGGAGCTCCCGGAGTCGGCAAAACAGCCACAGCAGAGGCCGTGGCCGATTTCTACAAGAAGCCCTTGTTTCCTATCACTTGTGGTGACCTAGGAATTGAGCCGAAGGAGGTAGAGAAGAACCTCAAGGAAATCTTCCGCTTGGCAAACTTGTGGGATTGCATTTTGCTCCTGGATGAAGCCGACATTTTCCTGACCCCAAGGCAAAAGAAGGATGACAATTTGCAAAGGAATGCTCTGGTATCGAGTATGTACTCCCTGGAGCGAGTTTTGAATCGCCCAAGTTACTGACTGAACCGTGTCTAGTTTTCCTTCGAATTCTCGAGTATTATCCCGGCATTCTGTTCTTGACTACCAACCGCCCAGGGGCCCTAGATGAAGCTGTGAAGTCCAGGGTACACATCACCGTATTTTACCCGCGTCTCAACAGGGAAAATACCATTTCCCTATTCCGAATGAACCTTGAAAGGCTCAGGATGATCGAGAGGCAGCGCGCGGCCATCACGGGAGAGCCCGAGTTGATAGTCGAGGAAGGGGGCATCATGGACTTCGCCGAGCAACACTTTGACGACTTTCACTCGGCAGATATGGTCGACTGCAGGTGGAATGGGCGACAAATCCGCAACGCGTTCCAGATCGCGGCGTCCATGGCGCGCTACGAGCACTTCGTCAGCAACAACACAGACAAGGCAGCTGCCGGCGCACATGCAGGCTCCGGTGAGAGGACCCCGTCGGCAGCTGGGCCTAGCCTCAGCCTGCGGGCGCGCCACTTCCAACAGGTGGAGAGGGCCACGGTTGAGTACGAGAACTTCCGGAAGAACATGCTGGGGGCCACGGACACAGAGCTGGCCCACAGCAGAGAGGAGCGCGCGCCTGAGCCGTTGCGTCGGCCGAGGCCAGAACAACAAGGGGCGGCGTACCAGCGTGGCCGCGGGCCGACATCGTCGGGTCCTCAGAGAGGGCCGCAGAGTACTATGTCTGCTGCGCCTTTCGCCAGGGGTGGCCGGGACGGTGCGCAGGGCGGGCAGCGTGGAGATGCGAGGGCTATGCCGCCGCAGGGTCACGATGCTAGCTACAGTGCGCCAAGACAGCAGTATTCGAGGACATCGCCTGGGCCATATGGCCATCGTGGCGGAGATAATGCTGGGGCGGACTGGGGTCATGATGAGATGGAGCCTAGAGGATATAGGCACTATGGGGGTGAGGATGTGGAGGAGAGTAGCTACCCTGATACTTACTAGTTCGAAGTCACTTGATTCTTTGCCCAGTATTCACGGCACCCGCGAAGCGTAGTGAGCGCAACGGGTCATCAAGGGGCAACAAGCCAAAGTTCCTCTTACAATACCAAACAACATCAAGTGATCAAGATCCTATCTCTGACCCATTACGGCCAAACCTGAATCCTTTATGTGGATTTCAGACAGCAAAAGAATGCAGAGATTCGGAATCAAGGCCGTCAAATCTAGCGTATTGGCGGGCATCCCCTTGCCCAATTCCTGCACGGACATATGTGGGTGGTAGCCGCATCCTGGTGTACCCTCATTTCCAGTGGGTGTGAATTCCCAGTTCTATCAAAGAAGCCTGAGGTTCTGGAGCAGCTTTATAATTGAACAACCTCATGCCTTACCATGGATTGAGGTGAGGATAGAAGGATGACCATCGGGCCAGGGCGCCTCTGGAATCTTAGCCATACTACAATAATTTGTTAACCCCATAGCCTTGTAACATTTTTGTGGCATTCCGCCAAATATTGGAAATATGTACTTGGAAAATGGCAAGGTACGAAGCAACGAGTCTTTAAATCTTAACCAGTGCGGCAAGCCCAGCATGCTGGAGTTCCAAGGTTGGACACTCACTCTAGGTACCTGGGGTAGCCGAGTCACAGTCTCGCGTTGTTGGTAAAACTAAAGATTTGGAACATTGTATGTAGACCGCACATTTGCGCAACCATTTCACTGGGGATTAGTCCCATAGTATGCACATGTGATTCGCTTCATAGCCCGTGCTCAAGCGCACATGCTCACAGGACGCCGGAACTGCCGTGAAATCAAGAACCGGAGGCACACGGTCCATGCATTCGGTGTCACCTTTATGCCTCTGGCCCCTAGGCATTGGGTGTCAATTTAAATTGCGTTAGTATCACCACGAACCATACCGAGCAGCAGAGTGAGCCCGTTGTATATGAGCCGGTTTCTTCGAGGTACAAGAGGCCACGGTTGAAGTCTATGGTGTCCTGGATCCCGCCAAGCGACGAGTAACACTCAGGGCAACGCAACCTGAACTCCGAAAAGCTTATTCACTACCTAGGTATGCATACCCATCATCAGAATCGCCAAGCGGAGCTGTAGCTGGAAGTACGAACCTCCGGGTTGCGGCATGGATCAAGGCAATAATGCCTGACGTCGGCCGCATGTCAAGCATATAATGTACACATTGAATCAAGTTTGGCACAGAATTTGGGCAACGGGTATATTTGCATCCTCGGGGCCAATAACAACAACTTTAGGATTTAACAATTTACCCCCAGAGACTAGCACCCCTCTGATGGGGTGCATCACCAGCTGTCATGCCTTGGATGACTGACGAGACGAAGCGTGTAAGGCCGAAGGAAAAGTTCAGACGACACGACTGGCGGCGACGAGTTTTCCCCGGTTGCACCCGAGCGCTTATGCCGTAGTGTCTACTCCCAATGTAAGTGCGCAGCATGGCGGAGATGGCTGGCCGTAAGATATTCAAACGAGTTATGCGGTCAGGGATCGAGTATCACATAAGTTCTCACAAAAGCTTCTTCAAGTGCACCAACTGTCGGGTACTTCAGTAGATGTCACGGTCTTTGAGTCCGGGTGATGGCTTGCATATGGCCTCAGCTGTGAGCACGAAGGCAGAGTATGCATTATAAGCGATGCTTACGTGCGCAAGGAGGCGGGAAAGAGGTTGCGGTGAGGCTCAACAGCCAGTCCCTGAGTGGTGCAGCCAACAGCTGAAAACCTCAGAAAATCTCGCTTGGATCTTCAACACCGCGGGAACTGGCCCGTCTGTCAGCCCGTCGGGCTTTCGCGGCATGACATGGGATGACGGGAGAGTGTACACTTTGCAGGGTTCGTGCCTTCGAACAAGATGAGTGATTCCAAGGCTGACAGAGACCAAGACACAACGCTGGTAGGTATTTAAACCCGGATGACACATCGGAGTTCCAGACGGTCGCAGCAGCCGCCCAGGTGTGGCTAAGACGCCCCCCCTTGGTACCATGCGCGTCGTGGCGGGAGGATGTGTTACATCCCCGTCACCTCTCGAGATTCGTTTTGCCCGATGTGCCGGGCGCTGCAAGACATTGAAATCTCCAGTTACACAGGATCGCGCATGACCACCGTCAAGATATGGCGAGCGCCTCTGCCGTGCCCATCTTCTCAGCCGCACCAACTGAGTCTCTACTCCCAGATCGCCGGGACGCGATCGGCTGTAAGCGGTGTGTGTGTGTGTGTGCGCGCATTGCTGGCGTCACGCGCTCAGCATTGCCCGGGCACGCCCGGGGGGACTTCATACCCCTCCCCTCCCCTCCCCCGGTACCTCTGGACCACGAGGATCGACGGTGGTTGCCGCAGGGTGTGTGGCGGGCCAACGTGGCGGCGTCGTAGACCGTGTCCACACGTAGGAGGCTGCGATGCACGACCACCTGGCTGAGACACCGACCCGGAGCCTTGGGAGAGGAGGACACACGCGAAAGCTGTCAGACTTGCAGGTCGGGTGTGTCTGCTTGTTACCCACGCGGCGGATAGACGAGGTATGAGGGAGCACACAGATCCGGTCCGTAGGGGGTGGGGCTGTCACACAGCAGGGCTTCGTGTGACGTGCTGTGACCGCACTACCTGCCGTGCGCTGCCTGGCTGCTAATTTTGTTGGGTTGGGTATGAGGGAGGGTGGCAAATGAAGAGTACCGAAATATGGCGCTTGTCATAGCATTGTACCTCCCCATATATTCAAGTAACTGTGATCCAGACGGAGAACGTCGGTAGTCGTTGGCCCAGTACAATGAATTCTTCATTACAGCAAGGGCGGTATGGGGGGTTTTCGGGAAACATCACTCATAAAATTCCCTGCAGCACCTATACAGACGCATAGAACTTGGCTTCTGACAGGCCCCGGATCCGGCTGTCCGTCTGTACTGAAGTGACCTTCTAGAAAAGAAATGTCAGCTTTTGGCACTGCAGTTACCAGTTGACCGGCACCGCTATTAGTTCTTTAGCAGCCAATCTCTGACCTGCAGGCTGAACAACGGCGCAATTTCTGAAGTCGCCGGAGCCGCGACACAGCTTGTGGCTGCATCTTCGTGTGCCGGACCAGTGACACGTCGTAGGGGACGCCCGTCCTACGATAGACCTATCGCAAGAGCAGTGGGTAAGCAAGCTTCATCTCAAACTTGAGATAGGACACACAGTTTTCATATGTCAATGCCGGGAAAGAAGGGTTGTTGCCGAGGCATGGGGATCTGTGAAGTTCGTGGTGGGGCCTCGGGGCCGGGGCGCGGAGGAGCTGTCAAACCACCGGCTGAAGACATTTGTCCGGGGGCCGAGGCGCCGGTGATCTTATCACTCAACTCCATGCCTCTTCCAATCAACAACAACCCTGGCCATCGTGACGATTGGTCCCCCCTCCCCATTTCTTGGCTTATTTGGTACAATTTGTCGTTGCCTGGCGGGAATCCTTGACTAGCTTGGAGGACTTGTGTCCGGCCTAGATCAAGCGCCAGCTCCAGGGGCGCGAAGGAAGACACGGAGTAGCACTCGGGCCCAAGCCGTCTCCGTGCTGCAGCGTGACGGGATTTCGTCCCTTGCTGCTTGAATTGGACCCGTCCCAGCCCGGCCGCGCCATAGTCAACGCCCCTGCGTAGAAATTCCGGCACCAGAGACAACTCCCAACTGACCCAACAAGCCCTCTCGAACTTTTCCACAATCCAAAACTCCGGTACTCAGCTGCTGCAAGCCCCGAAGTCGTCCAACACCATGGCAGCCACGGCGCCAGCGTCAGCGCCAACCTCGACAGCGCAACAGCAGCAGCAGCAGCAGAAGCAGCAGGGCGGCCTGCCGGGCTTCACCAAGATATCCAACGTGGTGTACCTTCACCGCCCCGCCCAGGACCATGGCCAGGACCAAGCCCGAAAGTCATCGGCCTCCTCCCCACCGTCGTCATCATCATCCCCGTCGCCGAGGCTCATCATCCTCGCCGGCTGGATGGGCGCCCGCGAGCCACACCTCGCAAAGTACACCACCAGGCTGCAGGCCATGTACCCGGGCTCGCCCATCGTGGTGCTCCGGTCGTACGTCTACCACTTCACCACCAGGGCGTCGTCCCACCCCAGGGAGGTCGCCGCCGCCGTGCCCCTGATCGAGTCCATCGTGGCCGAGCACGCCGCCGGCGCGCAGGGGGAAGGCGGGCCGCCCGCCGTGCTGGCGCACGTCTTCTCGAACGGCGGCTCCGCCGCCCTCCGCCACCTGCGCGAGCAGTACGCAGCAGCAGCAGCAGCCGCCACGGGCTGCGGCCGGCGGCCATTCCCCCGCCACGTGACGGTGTACGACTCGGCGCCGGGGCGGTTCCAGTGGCGGCGCAGCGTGACCGCCTTCATGGCGTCCGCGGCGCGCGCGAGCGCCCCGGCCAGGCTGGCCGTGCTGCTGCTCGTCAACTGCCTGCTCGCGGCGTACTGGGCCGCCCACGTCCCCTGGGGCCGCCCGGGGTACCTGGACCGGACGTGGGCGTCGCACAACGACCGGGCCGCCAACGCGGCCGAGGCGCGCAGGGTGTACGTCTACAGCGAGGAGGACGAGCTCGTCGACGCCCGCGACGTCGAGGAGCACGCGGCCGCGGCGGCGCGGAGCGGGTTCGTGGTCGCGGCGCTGGAGAAGTTCAGGGGCAGCGCGCATGTTGCGCACGTCAGGGTCGACGAGGAGAGGTATTGGGGTGTGGTGAAGGGCGCGTGGGAGAATAGTCCGTCGATCTCGTGATGGCCTGTGAGAAGAAGCGTCACGAGGGGAGAAGGGACCGACAGTTGTAGGGATTTTCCGTTGTGCCTTGGTCCATGTTGACCTGTGCTCATTATAGAATCTAATTTATCCCCGAGAGCCTCCGAGCCTGCCTGGGTCCGTGCCACTAAATCTAGAGAGTATCCGATGCATCTAAGGAAACCCTAATACAACCGGTGTAAATGCGAGTTAAATGGGAAGTGGTCATGTAGTCATTGATGTCGTTATTCGTCCCACGCGCAGCGCTTCGACTCGTAAGAGCTCGGCATCCACCTCCGCCGCGCCGGCCAGTCAACCCCCCCTCCCCTATCTTTGATCGAGACAGGACCCGTCATCACCGAACCTTCCTCCTCTTGCTGGTGTCGTGCCTGGAATGGTGACCGGAGCCTTTGCTGCTCGAGGACGAGCCGCTGCCGGAGCTGGTGGTGCCGGCACCCGACATGGCAGTGCTGCAGGCTGGGATCAGAAGGTCCTCGTTGTAGGGCTGCTGGTCTTCGGCGAGGCTCATGGCGTAGCTACACGAGGCGCACTCGAGGGCTGGGTCGTGCTGGTCCATGTTGACACCACGCCTGCAGTCGCCGAAGCCGCCGTTGTTCTTGGCCTCGAGACACGACACGCTCTGCTCCAGCTCGGGGATGGTATAGTACTGGCCGCAGCGGATGCAATTGCCCGAGAATATGACCATGCGGCACATGGTCACTCAGGCTTGGTATGGCGGTGTGATGTGTGGAATTTGAAAATGGAATGTAGAGGATTGATTTCTCTACGAGATCTTCGCTCTCTTTCTCTAGGTTCCTTTTGAAGCGGATGATTCTTATCTCCTAACGTATGTTGTTAGCTCTTGTGTTTTGAAAGGTTTCGTGGGGTAAAAAAAAAAACCTCAACCGTTTACTTTCGTGGGCTTACAGGATAAAGTGAATTTTTTTTTGGTCCGTGGGGGAGCGATGAAGTTGTGCGGCGGTGCGGCGTTCTTCAATGTTGTTGGTTGTTTGGGTTACCGAAGGGTTGGGTCGATGGATAATGTGCCGAGGGGGTGGGGCTGGGTACCAAACGGTCGGGACGGTCGAGTTGGGACGGATGTAGGGTTTTCCTGGGATGCGCTACGAGAGTTGTCAGGAAAGGCGGGGTGGAGCGAGCCTTTTTGAATCCTTCTGTGAAAGTGACATCTGGTGTAAGACGCAATAGATGTTGTACAAGGTAACAAGGGCAAGGGGGATGCAGTCGAATCAGTCAGTCAGTCAGTCAGTCAGTCGGTGGAAACAAAGGAATTCAAGAGACGAGAGCGAGAGAGAGAGAGAGAGGTAGCACCGAGTATCTAGTCCCGCAGTAGCAAGTGGGCAGAACACGTCCAGGGTGAAGACGTGAACCAGGTCCGTTCTGGCGACCGGCTTCCTTGGGTCTTCTAGCCCCGGACTAGCAACAACTCTCCAAGTCGAACCATGTCCTGTGTGTGTCTCTGCATGTCGAGTGGCAGGACAGCCTCCTCGTATGTCTGGTGTGCCGGGCGAGTGGAGTGGACGGTGCTAGAGATGCCGCGGTGCCGTGTCAGGCTGGCTAGTTCCTGGGCTCGGGCTGCCTGGAGGCTACCTACTTAAGTACCTACCTGCTACCGTGGTAGAGACTGGGATGCCAGTCCGGGATATGCGAGTCTGGTTGTCCATTCTCATGGCATTGCCCATCTTTGTTGTCTCGATATTAGCGCCAGTTTTCTGTGACCCGGTTGCCGCCATTCGTCAGCCAGCGAGAGAGAAGGGGGAAAAAAACGAAAGGAGGCATACGTACCTAGCCAGCATATGCGGAACCCTGATTTGTCCGTCAGCGTGCAGGTACTGGGAGGAGGTACTTTTTGGCACCATGGCCCAATCCGCATCCTTGCTCGCCTGTGTTTGCCTGTCTCAGCCGGGCCCAGTCCTCTGGGTGGCCCATGCCAAGGCTGGCGCCACCCGCCCTGGTGTATTTTAGTACAGCCCCAGGGACAGGGGCCCGAGGCAGCTGAGGGGCAGGTACCCAAGGCATGCAGTGCAGCCATATTAGATGTGGTCAACACGGCTTGCTTCCCTGCTTTCGTGCCTTCGTGCTTTGCTTGAGGGGGGGGGGTTGGGAGGTTTGGGGTCCAGCACTGCAGCATTGCAGCATTGCAGCAAGCCGGCCCTTGGTTGTGGGCGGCGGAAGTACCGCGAGTGGTCGGGCGCTTGCATGTCGTTATGCGCAGCCACGCGAACATGTGCAATATTTATTTGCGGTCCCAAAGGTTGAGTGTGTGCCGTATGTATGCTGTGCCAGCATGCTGTGCCATGCTGTGCCGTACCGTGCCATGTTAATGCCGTTGCTCCCAGCGTGTGTGCTTGTGTGTGCGTGTAATGTGAGTGGCTCGATGCTGGCGTGCCGGTGTGCGCTTGCTGGGTGGGTTGCGTGGGCTGGCAGGCTGGTTGGTGGGCTGGCCCAGGACAGCATGGCCGTTGGCTCCCAATCTTAGACCCCAGGCCAGGACCTTCAGACTTCAGCTGCTGTGCCTCTAAGCGAAGACGGGAATATGCAGGCCGGGATCCCGGGGTGACCACTTGGGGGGACCTGGAATCATGTTCCCCGACGTTTTGATTGTCAGGATCATCGTGCGTGCGTGCTTGCTCTGCCTGTCGTGCCTGTCGTGCCTGTCGTGCCACCGCCCACCGCCCCCGCTCTTCGGGCTGGATGGATGAGGGGTGAGGTCGTCCGGCATGTTGCCTGCCTGTGTGTGTTCTGTGTTCTGTGTGGTGTATGTTCCGTGTGTCTGTGATCCTATTTGTCTGCGCGTTGGGCCGTCCCGCCTGCTTGAGTGCGCAGTACATAGTACCTAAGGTTCTCTCCTAAGGTTCTCTACCTGCGTGGGTACATGGGTACATGGGCACCTACACGGGTACGTAGGACTATATGCTTCTCCTCCGGCTTGGGCATTTTCTCTCCTCTCCTCTCCTCTTCATCTCCACCATCACCACCTATCGCATCGAGGCCAGCAATGTCTTGCATGGATGCTTGTGATGTGCGCTAGGGGGGGAGGGCAGTAGGATGGGCCGAGGGGAGGGATGGGGGTGCACAGAAGGCAACGTCACAATCAAATCAAATCAAACCAGATCAACCCCTCTCGTCAAGCCAATCGAGTGGCAGCCCCTCAGCCACCCTCTCGTCCTCTCCCGGCATTCTGGGAAGGATTCGACTAGACTCTGGCTAATTTTTCCCACTTGGCCGCTGCTGGCACTGCTGCCCCCCAGCAAAGCTACCTGTCCAAGCCATCTTCCCAGCTTCCGCTTCCAAGTCCACTTGCCCTGGATGGTTCCTCTGCCTCGGGTCCCCTCCCACCGCCTTCGATTCGTCGCCCCGATGCCACCCGCCGCCTCTTTCTCACCAACCTGCCAACCTCACCCCTTCAGCCCCGTGCGTAGCTTCGATCTGCCTTCGAGAATCACTTGGCCGATACCACGTTATCGAGGCTAGTCGACTCAAAGCCGTAGCATTCAAGCCCCTCCGGAGCCGCCTCCTGACTCTGCGCTGCGACTCCGATATCATCACCGCCATTTTGCACCTTCTAACCCGCCGTCCAGGCTGCGTCATCGCTCGTCTGGGCTGCTGTATTGGGACTGGCCACAAAGACAAGACGCCCCCACTTCAACCTCGACTCCTACGGGAGTACATGAGCAATGCACCACGCTTCTGGCCGCCGGCTCCCAGCCATCTATCTGCAAGCGCCCATAATGGCCAACTCGCGTCTGCCTTATTTCCGCGTGCGTACAGCCGATATTGTCGCGAGATCTTCACTCTGACGGGCCTCTCTGACGGGCCTCCCAGACGGGCCTCCCATCCAGGCCTAGCAGGCCCAGTCAAAGCAGCGGAGGAATGAGACGTGTCGTATGGCACCATCGCGAGGAGCCAAGTATGGTCCTTTCGGTCCTTTCGTCCCCACGAGCCTCTTGCATGGCCCGGTCCCAAAAGCAGTAACGACTTTCACCCGTGCCACTCTCAGGCAGTCCTGGGCCATGGCCCCCTCTGGGGGCGGGGGCAGAGCCAAGAGGGGGCCGGAGGGGAAGGAGGGTATCTCCTGGCGAAATACTCGCCTTTGATGCCGGCCATGAGTCGTCCATCCTTTCCTTGACCGTGTCCAGTACCAGAAGAACCCCCTTGGGGATTGGCAACCGTCCGGGCTTCATGTTGATGGTCCCCGCCCCGGGTTCTTGTCAGCATAACAGCCGTCATCAGCACGGCTGGAGCCTAGCTACCATGGCTTACTTTGCCTACGAGATAACGAGACAGACAGGTGTCCATTTAGATTACATGCCAGCCACACAAACTTCATCCTGGGATCGAATCACCAAGACGCCGAACCACCCGACTACCTCCTCCAGCTTTCGGGGTTTGCCCTTGTTCGCCGCCGAACCAGACCTCTGTCGGGCTCCGGGGGCCGCCTTAGCCTGCCTGCGCCTTGGCCCCATTCTCGTGGACGTGGTTTCTCGACCTTGGATCTGGCGTAAGCCAGCCACATTCTGACTTGGAACGGGCCCAGCGACCCGACTCTCTGGGAACGGCGTCTCGGGCGTGGGCCGTAGTATGACAAGAAGCAAAGTGCCTCCCGGGGCCACCTGGGGCTGGATGGGGTCACAAGCAGCAGGCAATCTTTTAGTGCCGGATCTAACTCTCGAAACGCCTCGAGCTGCAGGGTATCGTCGCACATGGCGCCTTGCGATTTGTTCCCCACGACGGTCTGAAGCAATAGTCTAATGCGAGCATGGGCTGGCTTGGCGCTGTAAACTTCTCACCTCACTCGCCCTGCTTTCTCTCCGGCCAGGGTGGTGTGCTTTGGTGTGCTGTGGTGTGTATTGACCTATATCCGGGGGCCGCTATGCGCAGGGCAACAGTTTTCCCCCTCTCCCTTTCCACACTGCAAGCGATGCACGGCATGACGACGACAACGCCATCACGCATACGCGATCTTGAACACCCAGCCGAACTCCTCTGATGACAGGGCCTCGGCCGAGACATCAATGGCCAGGTATCCCTCTGGCGACTTCTTCCATGACAGGTCATCTAGTCCCGTGGCGTTCACGCCAACCATCGAGATTGTGTCTCCCTCCAGTACCGGCACTGTGGCGTTGATCCAGACGTGCCCATCATCCGCGATTTCCGGCTGCTCAAGGAAGACGACATAGAAGGCCTCGTCCGTCTGTGTAAACCGGACTTCCTGCGGGCTGGCAATCTGCGTCTGTACGAACCAGTATGTGGTGTTGAACACAGCCTCAGCGTGGGCGTGGATCCATTTTCCAGCCTGTCGCAGGTTGGCCACCTCCGCCTCGACGATTGTGCCGTCCGCCCGGGGCCCAATGTCCAGGAGCAGGTTTCCATTCTTGGACACCATGTCTACTAGCGAGTAGACGATTGTGGAAGCATTCATGTAGCTCTCTGCTGGTGTCGCTGCGTTGTACCCGTAGCTATACGGGTCCATACCTTGGTTCGACTCCCACTTATGCCTCTGGGCTGACGAGTAGGTACTGTACTCGGGGGTCTCAAAGTCTGCGGCCTGGGCTACACCGCACCGGCTGTTCATGACGACCTGCCTGTCCTGGTCCCGCGCCCAGTTCCACCACTCCGAGGCGAACTCGGCTGTCTTGTTTGCTGTGCCAGCGTCGCACCACACTTTGGGGTTGGAAGTCAGCAATTGCCGCTTCCGGACTACTCTATCACAAGTAATTGTTGTCACAGGTACTTGAGAGGGCTGTCTACAGCTAGGTTTGGGACCATGCCGGGCAGTGCGGCCTGCTAGACACGTAGCAGGTCCTCTTGGGAAAGGCGGAAGGATGGCACCCCTGCTGGGGTCACTTACTTATGTCTGTGCCGTACTCGTACGCGAGGGCCTTCATTTGGGGGTACATTAGGTCCTCGACGAAGTCGCCGATGGGCAACTTGCCAGTGTACGGCTCGGTGAGATTTGTAAAAGGGTTCGTTGCCGGGATGCCCACCCAGCTCGTCGAGCCAACAGTGTCGTGTTGGACGAAGCCATAAGGGCCAAAGCCGGGATTGTACCATTCCGGGAGGGAGAAGTAGGTACCACGCTTCAGATTTGGCTGGTACGTGGCTGCTGCATCAAAGAGCTCCTGCACAATGTCCCGCCTGGGCCCGTAGTTTATCGACGACCGGTTCGACGTCTCACCTGCATCGAACAGCGCAAAGCCGTCGTGGTGCTTGGTCGTCAGGACGAAGTAAGTGGCGCCCGCGTCGGCGAACAGGTCGACCCACTCCTTTGGATCCCAGGCGGCCGCGGTGAAGTCGGGGAACCCGTCGTCGTAGTTCCAGTCTGGGCCGAACCTCTCGAGGCGGTACCCATAGCTGTCCGACTTGTCCGCGTGCAGGTGGTTGTTCGAGTACCACCAGAACCACTCTGCATAGGTCTCGTTCGGGGCAACTCCCCCGTACCCTGGCACCGCGTAGGGGCCCCAGTGGATGAAAATGCCATACTTGGCGTTGTCGAACCACTCCGGGGACTCGTGCCTGGCCAGGCTGTCCAGGTCCGGGGTGAAGCTCTCGAACCCGATGTCAACCCCGGGGAAGCTGGCAGTCTGGTCGTTGCCGGCACCGGACAGGGCCACCGTCACGGTGGTGCTGTTCGCCGAGCCGCTGACGCCCACGTTGACGCGCTTCTGGTCGCCGGGGCAGAGCCTCCTCACGGATCCCGCCTCGGCGGTGCTGAACCCGAGGCCCCCGAGCGAGACTGTCAGCCCGGATCCCGCGACACACCTGGCCCCAGCGTTGTTGAGCGTAACCTCGACCACCTGGTTCCCGGCCCCGGTCCACTTCTGCGTGGGCCGCACGCTCTGGACCTCGACGGCCGCGCCGGCGGCGGGCGCGGCATCGCTCACGACGAGCGACATGGAGAAGACGTGGACCCTCCCCTCGGCGGCGGCGGCGGCGGCGTCGTCGCTATCCGTGTCCGGCAGCCGCACGGCCGCCAGCGTCCTGCCCGGGTCCAGATACCCCGTGAACTCAAAGATCTGGCTCGTGTTCCAGTCCCTCCCCCGCGGCGTCCAGGTGAACGGGCTGATGATCTCGCCGCGCATGAGCGTCAGGAAGCTGAAGTACGGCAGGGCTCGCAGCTCGGCCTCGGCCTCGGCCCCGTCCGCGTAGACGTATGTCAGCGTGTGCGAGGCGATGGCGTCGCGCGCGTCGTTGGCCACCAGCATGCTGAGCGAGAATGCCGTGCCGTTCAAGTCGCTTGGCGCCGGCACCGGGATGGTCTGGCCTGAGCAGACGAGGTTGTCCGGCTCCTGGGCCCCCGTGTAGCTGGGGAAGTCGAACTGGACGCCCGTGCCCTTGGACGTGTAGATGCCATCCTGTGCGAGGTGGTTCAGAGGCGGGTAGGACCGCCTGAGGGTGTTCTCGAACGCCGTCTCGTTCGGGTACGTCCCAAACGCCTTGTTGTTGAAGTAAGGAGCCAAATCAATCGGCACGGAGCGCGCTGCGTGAGCTGCACCGGTCAGGCAAAGAAGGCCACCAAGTGCATGGGCCGATCGTCCTGTGGTGTGTTTCCTCATCCTAACGGCCTAGGCGTTCCTGCACAAGCTCGCTTGGCGACGGGCGAGGTCGAGCGAGCGCTGAGGGGAGCCATCGCGTCGCATTCATATTGCTGCTTCGCGGGGACTTCCCCCGAAGAGTATTTGCCTATCGCGGAAGCTTCCCGGGATGATACACGTTTGCCGCGTGCGGCGGTGGAAGATACGGGCAACGAAGCCGACCCCGGGACTCGTGATAAGCTTGCCCTGATGTGCCGAGCGAGCACGGCTGCCACACCGACAGGGGCCGGCCCGGCTCCTTGGTCGCCTGTTCCTGCGGCTGTCAGGGGCACGCTGAGGACCGCGGACTCGAGGCTAGCCGTGTTTATTACCATGCGGGGGCATAGAGAGGGAGAGAGAGATAGCTGGCAGGCTGGATGCTTTGGGGCAACGTTACCTAGGGAATTTTCCCTGGTGTTCTCGACTCGGCGAACTAACTGAGATGAGCAAGGGGTTTGTGCTAGAGGAATTTGCCCTGCTCAACTAGTTGCTATACTAATTGACAGGAAACCTTAGGATCCACTGTACATGTAACCCAAGGTCTCTCGAGACTCAACGGTTGGACTGGCAGTACGAGGGCGGAGCAGCCGAGGTCTCGATTCAATCTTTAGCAGTTGTTGCTCGCTGACTTCTCCAGGGAATTTACTTTTGTTTTCTGACACTGGGAAAATCATTGTTTTGTGTCTGTTGGGTGTCAGCACTGGGCATTTGTTAGGGTCTTGAACTGTCTTTCTTTCTTTTTAAATATCTGTGTCAATCGCGGAAGTCTAGAAGTCTATCTATACATGTCCTAGGCGTAATTAAGCCGTCGGTGTGTGCCATCAAGTGCGCTTATTCTCTCCGGGACCTTGGGCCTCACAACTTGTTTGCACCACAGCCAGTTCTGACGGAGGTCTTGTGGGCATCGGCGCCCGCAGATCCCCCGGCGATGGATACGGCACCAGTTCCACCCGCGACTCCTCGTGCTCCGGGACGTTGTGCGACCTCACCGTCCACTCCGTCTGGACCTTGATGTGCTTCCCGGACGAGTTCAGCCTCCCAAAGGACCACTGCTTGGACTCGCCCGAGATGCCTTCGTAATTCGACTTCTGTTGGGTCGTGCCAAGAACCTTCGGGAAAATCGTGGCCATGAGCGAGCGTATGGCGGGCATGCACGCGCAAACTATCCCGACCGGCACCTCGATCGTCGACCAATAGCCGACCTCGACGTAGTCCTCTGTACGTTGTTAGACAGTTTATCGCCTCCGGGTGGAGAAAACAGGCTCACGTGTAACGTTGGACGTATTCGCGTACTTGGCCAATGACTGTAGCCTGAGAGCACTGACTATTGTTACACTGGGAGCTTGTCAGTCGTCTGTCTCCGAGCCCGGGGATATCAGGAATAAGGGAAGCGGGCGGGCACTTACAAGAAACCGACGCAGAACATGGATAAGATCTGTATCTTCTTCCTCAGAGACAGATTGAGAGCGACGAGTTCCGGCAGCGGCAAGATGAGGACCGCCAGGTCCAGAACCAGGTTCAGGGCAGCGGCCATCCACCCTTGCATGTTGATGTCGTTACATGTAGCCTCGAATGTCCCGTCCCATGCAAGCCACGCGCCCGCGATCGGCCTGCACTGCCAGATGGAAATGATTTCGAATGTGATCAGGTAGGCTGCGTTGAAGCCGACGAGAACCCAGATGGCGATTTTGACTTCCCGCTTTGGGAAGATCTTGAGGTAGAAGAGTAAGATGGAGATTTTCGTGACGGGCAGGACTGCTAGGTAGACTAGTTCGTCCCAGAAGTACAGCTGTGTCATTTCGTCAGCCTCGTGTCACTGCGGCTGACCAAAACACTTTCGGAACCCCCCCCCCCACCCCAACTTCCGTAGAGGAGGTAAAGCGATAAATATGACCTACGTAAAGAATTTTGGTGATATCGTCCGGGTCCACTTCCCACATGTCTTTTCCCAAGCCGTATTTTGCAACTGCGCAAAGAAATCAGTCCGTTGTCCCAGGCAGGATTGAGGGCATTCGAACACGTACGAGGAACAGATAGCGCTGCCAAAGGTATCATCAAACACTGCAGAAAATCAGCTGCTGGCCCGCGCATTAAAAATCATTCAAGGTTGTGTGTACTTACAACTGCAGCCGTCATGACCCAGTCGTCGGGACCCCATGTCTTATGTGTTCCCACAAACACGCGAGCCGCGACCCTGAGGAAAAAGGCCACGAGGCCGAGTATGCCGAAAACGATGCCAATGATCCAAATCAAAGCCGTCCTGTCTTCGCTTTCGACACCACAGGTCCGTTTGGAGTATCTCTGGGTGGCTGCGCAGATTAGTCAATAGCTGTACACCAAGCGCCAAAAGTGATGCGTGCCCAGGTGGCTGGTGTCCCAGACTGAAAGAAAGTAGTCTAGAAATGGGAAGTAGAAGGCATACCGAGCTGTTCCCTGATACTACAGCTTTCTGCAATACAAGCCGCGGCAGCTATGTTGAGTTCTTTGTTGAGACAAATACATGTTGTATCTGTGAGAGAGCAAGTCGAGTGCTCTGCGGTAGCGGTGATAATGCATTTAAGCTGTGGCACGCATGGCTTGCATCAGTATCATGTGACGGCTTGTAACTCATGCGCGAGGAGAATAGAAAACTCACACCGCAGGCTGGAGCAGAGACTGTACTGTCGGCCGCGGCTCCTAATGTGATCTGGAACGCTACGAGGAGCAGCGGCCCTATGGAGGAAATCAACTTCATGCTCGTATGTCGGAAGCGGGCCTCTGGTGTGACGGTGAAAATTCTCCGTCAGAAACGAACTGCTGATAAGGACTCCGATCACAGCATGTTTCATAAACATTGATCAAGAAGTGTGAGAATTGAAAAGGCGGGAGTTTCTGGAACGGCCTTTCCATTGGGAGGAAAGACCAAGTTCCTTCTGCCGTTGTGCACATTTTGTGTACACTGGAGAAGCAGATCGTCCGTCGCCCAAATCCGGCGGCGCCATATCCCAGCTTTGGACTCGTGTGCGTGCGATGACATGTCGGGGATCCATGGATCTGGCACATGGCTGGCAGGCACCCTTGACGAACTCTAAGCTCCGCAGTGGATATAAGGATCACCCAGACCCGCAGGCGGGGGCGTACGTGCAACGCGTGGAGGTACATAGTAGTATCCCACGTTGGGCACACGTACAGTATGAAAAAGAAAAACAAACTTTCCCCGGCCAGAATTCCTTTTTGCCTTCACCCTTGGCAAACTCGCGGGTAGGAAGGATTGCGACCCTGCCGTTGCTCCCGTACGTTGGCCTCCGTGTTCCCGGCCCGCTACGAGCTCCTTTCCTTCTCGGCGCTGGCCGTCGTCGATCTCAATTGTGCTGCAGGCACCCCAAACCCGGACGTCCCGGGGAATAGAAGACCCTCGACTGCCGGCAGAAAAGCATCAATTCAGCCCGTTGACTGGGCTGTCCGAGCCTCGTCGTTGAACTCGGAGGACAGCCTGGGGTAGTTGAGGCTCTGCTCGTGATGTCTGACACTCAGCAAACAGCGAAGTCATTCTGTATGACAAAACTCGACGCCATTACTGCTAGATGCTGGTACTATCCGGGATGTAATTGTACTTCTTGCTTCCAATATGGCATGTTTGCCAGCTATTTTTAAAGCTTGTAGCATGTGCGCTGCCACCCAAGGAATCAAAGAGGGTGTAGTTTGATATCAAGACGCTACCAAGCTTCTCTCCCATTGAGGGACATAGCCGATCTTGTCGACCCAACGCTGCCACCGCCGTGGTTTACCCGTGGCGGCTTCCACATTTGCCAAGCGGGCCTGCAGGTTTCCTGAAGTCCACCAGCTCATCGGCCACAAAGCCGTCGAACACTCGACCAGGCCAAGCCGTACGTCCTTGCCTGCAGGCTCTGGGCTATGCTCAGTACTAAGAAAAGTTCTAGTACTTGGAATGATCTTAGATTTTTGATGCCTGAACAGACTGTTTTGGTGATGGTGGAAGACGGTGGGTCAAGACTCGCTTGCGATGGTTAGGGTCGTGGTGACGGACTTGACTTCTCGAATGGTCCACGCCCCGGTTGCATGGAACAAAGCCCCAGCTCCCCGTTTTCCCCACACTCATGCGCTCAAACTCTTGGAATAGAAAATGGGAATTTGCGGCAGGCCCAGAAACCTGACTTCTCTCTGTACATCGGACCGTTCCTGCGCGATGCCCATAGGACTTGAATCGGGTAGACACTCGGAAGCAATGAGCTAAAGAGAAAGAAAACAGCAAAATTTGGTATTATGTTTTTGTTCAGGTGTTTCAGTGATGTTCAGGTAACTAGTCATGAGCCGCATGGGGTCCCGGGCAATACATACCTAAGTAGCAACATCGCACTTTTCAACCATGATTGTGACCAAGCTCTCTGATCAAGTCATTGAGAATGAGTCCTATTCTGGACACCTAGACAGCCCTTCCGAGTTTCGTTAAGCCACGCAGCATTTCTTTCCATCTACCACGTACAGGTGTACTCCGGTAGCCGCAAAAAGAGAAAGTGGATACTCCGTGTTTGCCCTCATTTGATAATCGTTACTCGGAGTCTCGATTTCCTCTTTCAGTACGACGACCCCTCACATCTCAGCTTCACTTGGGTGCAATCATGACGCAGGCCGTATCGTTAGATATTTGCAATCTCGGATGCCCTTTCTGGCTTGCCATGGAGCTCATGGTGTTGAATGCTGTGCTTGTAAGTGCCGGCACGTGGCTCACCGCTGAACAAGGACACGCGATTATGTGGAATATTGAGATCGGCGAAACCGTCCCAGGGACTTGGGAACCCTTGTCAGTGGTGTATGGCAAATGCCGATGCAAGTGTGGAACCCTCGTGGGCACCCTGGTGTTGAATAGCGTGGACCCCAGGCATTATCTATCTGTACATGGTATTGCATCTTTGAAACCCTAAAACAGCCTGGATCTACCGAGAGCCTGTCGCAATTCGGCAGAGGGGTCTGATCGCTCAGGATCTTTCAAGAAAATGACGATCCAATTCGAAATCTGATTGGAACAAAGTCTTCAGGACGAAAAAGTGGCTGAGGCGGGGGGTGAGAATTCTCCGAGATGCATCTTGCTTCATCACTCTGCAGATACGTGGCACAAGGCAAGCCACTCGGTTACATGTCATTTCAATGTTTCGTCCACATCCTCGAACAGAACGTCAACCACGGAAATACACAAATGAGGAGGGTCTGGAGTCTCCGCCTCGCATCTAGCAGAACGCTTCGTTAGTCATTACCAAGGTCCAGTGTCATTGGACGTGAACATAATGTGATGATAACTAGGACTTGGCTGTCTGTCACCCATTGATTTCTCTCAGTCTGCTGTCGTATATATACACGCATGTTTCACACATTTACATAGATAAGTTGGGTAGGGAACAACTTCCGCAGCAGTTCGGGGAGCATGCGCACTCATCAATAACTGACGAGCCCAAGGTCACCAGTGGCTGAAGCTGAACTCAATGCGTATGCAGATCTTCACCAAGGTCTCGCCCAACTTTTACAGCGACTCATGGTTTGCCGTTTTTGGTCACACTAGTCAACGAGTCAGTCAGAGCCCAAGACGAAATTGGACTGGACGGTGCTTCTGAGCAATCCGGAGGGTGACCAAGTCGTCGTCTTTTCGCACTGTCTAATGTCTATATACATTTTACCCCTTTGTCTCCTTGGCCCTGCTTGCCGGGTGTCGTCCGCGACGCGACGGGTCTAAGTTTGCGCTTGGCTGGATTCACTCAGAAGATCGTCAGGAGGATTGTAGCAGGGGACTGGAGGAGATGAAAGTCCCAGAAGGCATCGTGATCTTCAACGAGGCGAAGATGTTCACGTCAAAGGCGGAGTTCTAGCATTGTAGCCGGGGTTGAACGAATGGTGGGACATGAGCTCGCCTCCGTCGTGATGGACCTCTCCGCCTCTTATCCCCATGATCGCCCGGGTGTTGATGTGACTTAAGCCAGCAGACTGGCACCTCTATATCTGCTGGCGATCAGCTTCCTATGCCAAGCTGATAACGTAGTTGGACAGCGTTCCGCCGCCGCATTCACGCTCTTTACATGCTTTGACACTCGTTTCTTGGCACGACCGACCCATTGTCACTCATTGTAGGAATCTCGTTCTTCACACCGCCCATAATGCGCGCGTCAGTGGCGTGGACTCTCGTCTGGCTTCTAGCTGATTCTTCGCTGTGTGTACACGACTCCATAGTCTAATATAGATTCTGTGGCAGTTGCTAACACCTGACACAGCGCCGCTCCTTGGTCACCCAAAAAGCCGCAGAGAACCCATAATCCCTACGTCGGCCGACGTGATGCTACAAACATCACGAGTGACTATGACTACGTCGTCGTGGGCTCAGGTCCAGGAGGCGGTCCGATTGCGGCCAATCTGGCGATAGCAGGCCACAAAGTGCTGCTTGTTGATGCTGGCGGCGACTCGGGGGATGATCTGATGGAAAGCATTCCGGCCATGCATCTGTTCTCGACCGAATTCGAGGATACAAGGTGGAACTATTTTGTGAACCACTACTCGGACCTCGACCGCCAATCCCGAGATTCCAAAATGACATACGAGCTGCCCGATGGGAGCTTCTACGTCGGACTTGATCCACCCAAGGACGCGACCCCGTTGGGTGTGTGGTACCCTCGAGCTGGCACTCTGGGCGGGTGTTCTCGCCACAATGCTCTCATCAGCATCAACGCACACGACAGCGATTGGACTTATATCTCCGAACTCACGCAGGATTCCAGCTGGAGCGCTGAGAACATGCGGTCGTACTTCCAAAGTATCGAAAAGAATGAGTACATGCCGAGTAGCATTGCCGGTCATGGATTCAAGGGGTGGCTTACAACATCTCTAACCTCGCTTTCACTCGTTGTTGAGGATCAGAAGCTGCTCTCACTCATTTTATCCGCCGCCACAGCAGTGGGGCGAAATTTCCTGGAGTCTGCGCTGACCACTGTAACTGGGCTGGCCCATGTCCTGCTGGAGGATCTCAACGCACCAGGGGAGACGAGCAATACCGGACTGTACCAAGTGCCTCTGGCCATGAAGGACTCCGTCCGGGGAGGCCCAAGGGACTTCATACTTGAGACGGCAGAGGCCGTGAACCCTGACGGGTCTCGCAAGTATCACCTGGATATTAAGCTGAACACATTGGTAAGCGTGCACAGCTGCCTTTTCGAGACAGAGAACAAGCGCTTACCATCAACCAGGTCACCAAAGTCCGCTTCAACACCAGCGGAGCGGCTCCCCGAGCGATCGGCGTTGACTACATGGAAGGTTCTTCGTTGTACCGCGCCGACCCTCGATCAGGATCGGCTTCTGCGACTGGACACGGCAGCGTGGACGCCAAGCGCGAAGTAATCCTGGCGGCAGGTGCTTTCAACACGCCGCAGCTGCTGAAGCTCAGTGGAGTTGGGCCAAAGGCAGAGCTGGAGTCGTTCGACATCCCCGTGGTGGTTGATCTCCCTGGTGTCGGCACCAACATGCAGGATCGGTATGAAGCTACCGTCATCGGGAAGACGGATTCGGACTTTGCCATCACTTCCAAGTGCACCTTCCTACAGAGCACGACTGATGCCTGTCTCGATGACTATCAAACCGGCGTCGAGCCGATCACCAAGGGTGTCTACGGAACCAATGGAATCGCCATCGCTGTTACCATGAGGTCCTCCGTTGCTGAAGACGAGCCTGATCTGCTGGTTTCCGGGGCCCCGGCCAAGTTCAAGGGCTATTTCCCAGGCTACGCGGCTGACTCCCTCGCGGATGCCCAGCACTGGGCTTGGATCGTTCTCAAGGCACACAGCAGGAACAACGCCGGAACAGTGACCCTCAGGTCCACGGACCCGCGCGACATGCCCCTCATCAACTTCAACTACTACGACACGGGCGTCAACGCCAGCAACGCGGCCGAGAAGGACCTACAGGCCACGTACGAGGGCTTCCAGTTCGCCCGGAAGGCCTTTGAGGACTTGATCCCCCTGGACGGCAGCTTCCCAGAGGTCTGGCCCGGCGCCAATGTCTCGAGCGAGGCCGAGGTGAAGGAGTTCCTGAAGGACGAGACGTGGGGCCACCACGCGTCGTGCACATGCCCCATTGGAGCCGATGACGACCCCATGGCCGTTCTGGATAGCCAGTTCAGGGTCCGTGGCACTGAGGGTATGCGTGTTGTTGACGCCAGTGTCTTTCCCAAGATTCCTGGCTTTTACATCGCGCTTCCTCTATACATTGTTTCTGAGAAGGCTAGTGATGTTATCATCCAAGCGGCAAAGTCCTCCTAGGTTTCCAGTAACCGCAACGGACTAAAATTCATTACCTCTGGCAGCTGTCCAGCAGGCCTACGCTTTACATTGTGTACGATAATTTATAGGACCCATAGCCAGGGCGAACGTGCCTCCAGATGTGTACTGCAAAATTCACGGGTTAGTGCAACATCACAGACGGTTTGTCGAAGTCCAATTTGAATAGGACTAGTTATGCAGGGGTCCGGACTGGGCGTGACCACGATGTGGCATCAGTATAAGTCCGAGAAGAAATTAGTGGGGACTCGGCGAGAACCGTCCAGCCGCCAACTTACTATCTATTACTGGTTGTTAAAGCCACCTTCTGATTTGTAGAAAGGAATGAGGCCTAAATTTGAGTTCCCAGGCCAACTTGAATTGCCTGCAGCCGCAAGGCTGCAACAGACAACCCCTCCTAGCTTGTGTAACTTCGTACAACGACTAAGTACATGTAGCTTTTGCTACAACAGAGGAATCGCCAAGGGGACCTTTTTTTGGTACCTTCGTAGACCGCATCTACATGCCTCACTACGAATTATGTGACCGAAAACTACCCCGCAGTACTGCACCCGCAAATGAGAGATGGACCTGATTTGTTTGAGCGGTTGCCTTCGACTGAGTTGTTGTCTGACGAAGTTGTTGTCTGTGTGTGACTTACACCAGGGCCGCATACCCCGGGGAGGGGGGAGGCTTAGTCAGCAGTACCTGTCGCAGTGACGCAACCAGTGACGCCAGCAGTGGCTGGCTGTGGAAGAAGCCTCCCACATCTACCCAGATTTACATCCTTCACGGCTTAATATGTGCCTCTGATGCAGCATCTGTCTCAGCGAATAGCACACCTAAATCAGTGGGATGACCATTGCAACGTTCGTTTTCCTGGTAGGGATTTGATTCGTGCCCTCTCGTCAACCTCGACGCTCCAACATTGAACATGACGCGACCGACTTTTGCGACTCCCCTTCCCCAATCGACGCATTCGGAAATCCTCGAATGGCGGTTTCCAGGTAAACACAAGCAATTTGTTCTCACAGGCAGATCTCGAGCAGCATGGCACACCTCGTTTGTCATTCCACAACTCAACCTGCTCCTCGATGCTGGAATGATCGTCAACAGGCTGCGGCCGAAGCACATCTTCCTAACCCACGGCCACAGCGACCATACCCTCCTCACAACAGCCTTCATCAAGCGCGATGACCCCCCCGACATATTCTGCCCCGTCGAGATGAAAAGGGCCCTCGACGATTTCCTTCAAGCAAAGACGATCCTTAACAAGGGCGGCCTGGTGACGGCAGACGATCCTTCCCCGACTGACCCTACGTCCGTCGACGAAGACGAGGATCTCGACACACCTGACGAGGAATCTTTGCAGACGAGCGCCCCAAAGAGACACTGGCTTCAGACACACGAGACACATGGCCTTCGAGCAGGTGACACCGTCCCCCTACGGCGAACCGTTGACTTCACCGCCGAAGCCTTCCACTGCGATCATCAAGTACCATGCCTGGGATACGTCTTCAAAGTGAACACCCAGAAATTGAAGCCAGAATACGTCGGCAGACCTGGAGTCGAGATCAAGCAGCTCCGGCAGTCCGGTGTCGAGATCACGGCGCCACAGTCGACACCCGTCTTTGCTTTCCTGGGTGACACAACAGCTGCCACGCTGGCCTCGGAGCCTCAGTGGTTAAAGGACGGCATCCCTGTGGTCATCACCGAGTGTAGTTTCCTCTACGAATCCCACAGGGAGCAATCCATCAAGACGAAGCACACAATATGGGGGGATCTGGAGAACGTCATACGCAAGTGGCCAAAGACAACCTTTGTGTTGACGCACTTCAGCCTGCGCTACAAAGATGAAGCGATCAGACAGTTCTTCGACGAATTGCCCAATCCGCCGTCCAACATCGTCATCTGGGTCGACGGGAACCCGGAGACGACAGGCTGAATGCCATGTGATATCATCTGCCACCCAGTCGCTTTTTTGTAGAACCTTGCCTCTGGCCTCGGGCCTCTGCTCCAGGCTCCTTGCTCCAGGCTCCTTGCTACCCGGTGATGGAGTGCCTCTGAAGCACCCCTAACCGCCAAAGCACGCTAGGCAACAAAGCCTCCGAGGCATTTTATGCAGGGATGTTCGGCCACTCGCACGCTGGGGCTGCTGTCGTGTACCGCTGGAATAACGGGGATGATAGCCGTGCACAACGCAACCACGTGCCTAAAAAGACCCCAGACCAGCGCTATCAGATGTCACCACAGCTAGAAAGGCTTGTTCGACGGTGCCCTAGCAAAGGGTGCTTGATGTTGTCAGGGGACAGGGTCCTTGGCATGCCAGAGGTAAAATACTCCGCACAGCCTGCCTCCATTCAACGTCCTTAGTATGTGTGGTAAATTAGATTCTCCTTCTCATCACCCACCGGCCCTACTCTCCATATTCCTAATGCTTGTCAGAGCCTGCACTCACCCGGAGGCAACTGCTCCATCAAGCCGATTTGAGCATCCTGGTGCTGTGGCTGCCCCCAACATGCCCAAATTCTCCGGCCCTCCTCTTCCCACAACCCGGCTGATCGACGACACTTAGACTCTCCCATCCTTGGCATTCGCCGCCACCGTAGTAATGGAATCTTCCCTGCGGGCAGCGACCCATGAGTCCGGTAGCATCGTCAACCAGCGTGGTCGGCGCATCATGTTCTAAATCAGTTAAGGAGTTCGCACCTCCGCCCATGACCCCGGTTGAGAGCTGCGCATGGCGCGCGTATATAAGTGTATGCCGCCGACGCCTTCGGCATTCCGTAAAAAATGCTGTGCACATTGTCTTGCACACTTGTATCAATCGTCTTAACTAAGCACGATGAAGTCGTTCCTTACCCTTGCGTCATCCCTCATTGGGGCACAAGCTACCATCTACTATGCCGGTGTAGCTGAATCTGGGGGGGAGTTTGGAGCGTATGGTTCGAAGGGCCAAGGCCTTCCCGGCACATTTCAGGTCGACTACGCCTTCATCAATGAGGCAGCGATCGACACATATGTGGACCAAAACAAGGTTTGTGCCAGCTTCTCAGGCGCTGGAGCAGAAGCTGATGATATCCTAGGTCAACCTTTTCCGGGTTGCCTTTCTTCTGGAGCGGATGGCGCCCCTTGAGTATGGATTGGGTTCTAAGTTCAACGAAACGGTAAGTTGGATCGGAATGCAATCCACTCAATTGCGAGACAGGACAACTGATGGACATCCCACAGCATTTTGGCTACTACAAACAAGCTATTGACTATATCACGCTTACAAAAGGTTCCTGTAAGAAGACTCCCTGCCGTATTCAGACTTTCCAGAAGCTCAACTGTTATCTTCAGATGCCATACTCGACCCACACAATTATATGCGATACAACGATCCTAGTTCTCAGCCTTTCTCCGGAAGCGTCATTGGCAACACGACTGACCCGGACGCTGCCACAACCGAGCAGTTTGCTGCCTTCTGGGGTGAGCTGGCCTCGCGCTTCGCCAACAATTCCCGCGTCATCTTCGGCCTAATGAACGAGCCACACGACATGCCGACCTCGCTGGTCCTGGAGAACGACCAAGCCGCCGTCGATGCAATCCGTCAAGCCGGTGCCAAGAACCTCATCCTCGTCCCGGGCAACGCCTGGACAGGTGGCCACTCGTGGACGGAGAACTATGGCGGCGACAACCTGCCCAGCTCAGACTTCATCTACCAGATCAACGACACGGCCAACAACTGGGCTGTGGATATCCACGAGTATCTCGACGTGGACTACAGCGGCAGCCACATCGAGTGCACGCAGCCCTTTGACACAAACCTCGCCCCGCTGACGGCGTGGCTCAAGCAGCACGGCCTCAAGGCGATGGTGACGGAATTCGGCGGCTCAAACACCACGGAGTGTGCGGACATGCTCAGCGACGCCCTCGCGTACATGGAATCCAACGAGGAGTACATAGGGTGGACGGCATGGGCAGCGGGCCCCTTCTGGGGCTCATACGCGCCCTGCTGCTCGAACTCGACCCAGATCGGCAGCCTTGAGCCCGGGAGCCTGGCTTCCGACGGTACGCCGGGCTTGTACGAGACGGTCTGGAAGGCCGTGCTGGAGCCTCTCCTGCCGACCACTCTCCAAACCTCTGGTCCGGCGAGCGTGAATGGGACGTCTGTCAGTGCGAAGAGGTCAGGCTTGTGGTACAGGAGGCACTAAGGATCAACCAATGGTGATGTGATATCAAAGGGATTTTCGTCATATGAATTGGGCTCAATTCTGGGTCTAATATACTTTTCTACTAATAACCACCACTGCCAAGATGCTGTCAAGCAGTGCCCATGCCCATACCCTGAAGTCCACATATAAAAATTGCCCCAACCCTGCCCTGGGTATCAAAGCTTCTTCAACATGGGCACCACGGGCTGTTAAAGTAGGTTGTACCGTTCAAAGTGCAGCCGAGGTACTTCCCAATGGTGTCTCCGTTGGGTGCCCGGCACACCAGCAGATTGGCCGCGTTGGGTTCGAATGTCCAATTACGTCACTGCAGTAGATTGGGGGGTTGGCAGAGCGCTCAACTAACCGATGTCAAACAGGTCGTCCATGACCATGTCGCCCACCTTGTTCTTGTATTGACATTGCATGTGGGAACTTCGGGCAGCTGGATCCGCGGACCAAGAAGCCAGGATCACACCACCAGGTATGCATAGCCCCTCCACTAGAACAAGAACGATGGAGTGTCAGTATTACAACCCAATTTCATTCCATTCGCCCCTGTATGGGTATCAGCTTTCCCACCTCTTATAGGGCTTGATCTGCCCATCGTCGTTGGTGAAACATTGAAGTCCAGCCAGCAGGGTGAGGGCTTGGCGCCGCCCTTCTTGGAGGAGCAGTCGCCATCAAAGGTAGCCCCAAAGGTGACATTTGTTGTCGATTAACAAGGCATTCGTGCAGTACTCGGAGTACCTGCCGTAATCGATCATCTGGCGGGAAAAAGCCGCGGTGGCAACCGGCAAGGAGGGCGAGGATGAGGAGCTCCATGATGGGTTTCATCATGATTATGATGATGATGATTGGTCGCGTCAAGATTGGGAAAAGATATTGGTAATGGATGGCTTGAGATTGCCGTCGCTTTTGTGTAAAGCTGAAATAGGGCCCTTCGCAAGGGATGGATCGCAGCTGTGAAATGGAGTGAAGTGGAAAGGAAAGCCTGAAGCACCAGAGGTCGTAACGCAAGATTCTCTTTTCAATGCACCTTGACCGGAAAGTTGCAGTAAAATATTGGACAAATACAGTTCTGTGGAGAACTATAAGTACCCAATCTGATACTGCAACTCGGGGTGATCACCCTGTTGAGCGTATAGTATGGAGGTCTATTTTCTCCAAAAGATCTAAGGTAAATTGAAACCTACACAGTGACTGGTGAAGTCCAGGGACCGTAAGAGCTGTAAACGAATTTGGTTGCAATTCATGGAGTCGGGCAAGCCAATTAAGCATTTTTCCTGTCTTTGACGGAAGCCGTAGAACTGGGTTGGGTGTGAGTTATGCCTGGCACGAAACCAGATATGGTGCCATCTATATAGTCAGTACCTAGGTAATAGTACTATGCAGGTATTGACTGTTTCTTATTGGTGTCAGACCGAGCGACAGTAAAATCCTAGCTGTCTTCACCAAATTGGTCGCACCTAAATACAAAACGCCGATGAGCAAACCCCGTCGTCCACGCCCAAAACGCCATAATCAATCGACGAGTCTACCAGATATCATTTGTCACCGACCGCTGAAGGATAAGGAGACAAAGAAGATAAAGAAGACATGAAAAGGAAACACACAAAACACGTTTACGGCTCCCCATGGCAACAAGCATGTGGTCAGAGCGCGATGCCTGTCCTATAATCTGATGACGTCAAAGAGTCCCTTTTTTGACCCGCATGCAGATAATGTAGCCCTGTCCCCGGCGTCTCTAGAGGAGGACTACTTGCGATTTCTGTCTGGCTAGCTGTTTCGTCGAAACGGCTGCTACCCCACCGCTGTTGCGATGTCGACTTCGAAGATAGATCCCCCAAGGCGTATGCCTGCCTTCTTGCGATGGAGGACCTCAGTGTAGTTTGGCTTGTTGAGTTGAAGACGCGGGGGAGACATTTGGCAAATATTGGCCGCAGAGAGGGCAAGGACACGCACACGACGCCGATGGTACACTCGGTTACTGTTAGCAGTAGAGAAGTGACCAAGTTGTCTGCCAGTTTGGAACAAATTTAGCATCCGATTCGGGCAATATATGGTGCTGACCCGGGGTAGAAGGAACGGGGCTCGTGAACGACTTACACAACACATCGACTGGTTTACGTAATTGGTGCAAAAAGGCCAACCTTACAATACTTGCAACGCACGCACTGACAATTGTCAACCTAGTCTTCCTCACGACAGCTTGGTAAAGAAAAGAAGATACTCACAACCCTCCTACGAAAAACAGCAAGGAAACAACAATCTTCTGCCGTTTCGGAATCTTGAGAGACCATAGGAACCGGATGGGGACGGTGCACAGTATCAGATCAGTCGCTGTATTTATCGCTGTGCTAGCATAGACGAAGGCGATAAAGTCATAGCACTATCGTGCGGTGTCAGCAAAACGTTCAACTCAAGACAAATGGAACTCGGATTCCACCCACCCGACCGGTCGTCAGCGTGAAGTCCCATGCCGCTCTGACTGGACTACATTGGAATACGGTAACAGGTATCGAGGTCAGCATCAGCGCGATGGTGATGGCCATCGTGATGAACATGGTGATGCGGAGGCTTTGGTGCGGAAACACTCGGAGATAGGAGCTGATGATCGACAGCTTCGTGAAAGCGATGGCGCAGGCGGAGAGCGAGTTGCCGACAAACATGAGGAGGATGCAATATTTGACCGTCGGAAGGATGGTAGTGAAGTCCAAGTTCCACACATGCTGCCCAAGCCCGAATCTCGTAGCTGTTTCCCAACATCAGAACCAGACCAATTAGAACGCCGGTCGAGACGAAGGCGGAGGAGGGAGGGATTGTACCGGTGAGGATGATGCCGCAGAATGCCAACGTGAATAAGCTGGCAGTGACGATCAGAGCTGTAAGATTGGCAGAATCAGATTTCCACCTCAATATAATACTCGACAAGGCTTATTTGCAGCATACCATCGTCCACGAAGAGCCGACCGATGACAAGTCGGCGCACCAACAGGCGTGACACGACCATAACGGTAATCATGACCGCCTCGACCAACACGACAACCCATACCACAGGAACAAGCGTCGTCTTGTCTGAGAAGTCCAACTGAGCAATCACGTCAGGAGAGATATCGTTAGGAAGTTGGCGAGGAAGTATCCCATGAGTTGACCAAGGCTTGGGCTCCATCTTCGTCTTGGGTAGGCAGCCAGCATCACCTCAACAAGGACAGGTCAAAACAAAGCAACATTGAGAGGAGGAGGTAGGAGAAATCTGCGCCAAAACCAAATGCAACGCTGAAGGGGGTCCATCCACTTTATCGGTAAAGAAGGATCCCCTGTTGCTCGACTCCCACCGGCCCCCTCGGCTCGCCCACGCTAAGATCTATCCTACGTCTCGGCTTCGAGCCGTCGCCCAGGTCTCTGGCGGCGGATCACAAATGAAGGATGCAAATGCCCCCACGGATGCCGTGCTTCACTGTCCCGGTAGGACGGGACGCTGAGGTTCTCGAACAGGGGGGGATGTCGGCATGCCAGGGCCCAAGAGCTCAGCTCTGTACTAGCTGCAGTAGCTCGCGCCGCCTGGTGGAGGCTATATCACGTCAAAGTCGTTGAAGACTCAAGTGCTCTCGAGGGTGCGCGTCAAGGCACTCGCACAGACCAATGGCTTGGCTCGGGCAGACGTTGTTCAAATTATGTCTCCCCCGATAAGCCGGGTCTCCCACAGACAGGTCCCTCCCTGTCACTCCTTTGTCCAGGGAGCTCCCCTTCTCGAGAGCTGCAAATCAGGTTCGGCTGCACGTCCGAGATGTAATGTCAAGCCACCATCTGCACCATACCCTCTAGACATGCATCAGTCCTGCCACTCTGATCACGGACCTCGGACGGCACTCAGACGTACACAGCAGTTCTGGCACCCGACTCTGAGCCGCCTGCTTTCTGCTCAGGGCCCGGATCGAAGCTCTGCTGCCGTTATGATGGGAAGTGTTACCAGAGGCTCCGTACTCCGCTGTAATGTTGGGGAGTACCGAAACGAATGGCCACGCTTTCTTGTTACTTGCTAGGTAATAGTGCGGTCCCGAGCTTTTTGGCCAGCCTGGAAAGGCCGGATGCGGAGACATTGTGGACACAGATCAGGACTGAGAGACGATCTCGAGGGCTAACTAAAGTCATAGCCGACATGCCAGAACCAGCCCAACTAGTGTGATGACATGTGTCTTTGAACGCTTTGGGCGAACATGTTGTGACCGAGCTTCTCAGGGGCGAGTAGGGCTTGAGACCTCTCCCGGCTGATCGCGAGCGACCGGCGGACCGCAACACTAAGGGACGCTTGTCTAGCGCCGACACTCTGAGTTTTCATTTAGGGATTCAAGAAGTGCATAGACAGAGCTAGGTTAGTGGTAGCGCCGAGAGGTAGTGCGCCCGGGTAATTGCCTGAGGCACACTAAATCGAGCCGCTTTACGAACCGTAGCATACGAGCCCAACAAATAGACCAGGAACCAGGAGCCCTTGTTCATCTGAGGCTGGCCAAGTTCGACCTCTAGCAGCAGATGCCTGACCAACGAGTGGACGTTGTACGGATATATAGTTTCCTGGTGGAGTGGCCACCGGCTTCCGGTTGACTTGTCACCACAAAGTTTGGTTCCATAAGCCACCTGCATCCGAATTACCGACGAAGGCTAGATGGGGAAGCATTGACTGCGTCAAGAGCTTGCCAGAATTCACGGTATGCACCAAAAACGGGCAGCCTTTCTTCGTAGTGTACCTGTTGTAGCAACAATATCCAGGTCAGTATTGATTTAGGTTGAGTGGAGAGTGTCTGCCTTTCGTCCGATCACACTGGTAAGATGGAGTATTTTGGCCTCTGTTTCTAAGCGGAGACCCTGTGCTCACTCAAACCAGCGATGAATCCCTGATACGGACATCATTCTCTCGATCGGGACGATCAGACTACTTCAACAACATTTCTCCGCCTTGCCCGGGTATCCGCGATCTCGCCGCAGAGAGTCATGGAACTGGCAAAGGACAGGGATGTGAGTGGATGACCTCTTATTCAGAGTACTTTTACGCAAACTTAGTTGCCCTTATGCTACATATGTAGCTGTATGCCTGCCAGTTGGGATTCAATGTTTTTATCTTAAGCAGGTTTTCATTCCCGAGCCGACATTTGTATGATGAGCATTTGGCCTCTTTGGAGTGGCGCCCAGTCCATGATTGACCGCTTGCAAAACTGGACCAACGTGAGGTCCTCAACTGAATTCAGAGTCTGTCGAGTAATCTGAAGGAAAACCCGATATTTCTACAAGGATAGATGGCATCACGGCTGGCAGAAACATCATTTGCTGGAGACAATCCCATGACCAATCAGTATGTAAGCAACGAAGGTGCCAAAATTCCCGTTATAAGCTATGCTAATCTGTAGTTTCAGACCATTCAACAGATGGTGGTCCTGTAAATCCTTGAAACGGACGCGTCATTCCCCTGCCGATCCTTGACCAGTCGTGAGCAACGTTCCCGGAGCCTGTCTTGAATGCTGTGTAGCTGTCCGTGGTATCCAGCATCGACCAAGGCGAACCCCCTTTAGCCTCTGCCATGCGTGTATTTGAAACTCATAAACGGCGAGACCGGCATGAACTCCTCGTGTGTCGACTGCACGAAACGCACTGGGCCGGGTCCCTCCCTCTGTGCCCTGTACTTGAGGTACATAGTGTTGGACTCGCAGTGCGTGCCGTTGAAGAGAGTAAAGAAGCCGCTGTGTACGTGAGGATGTGACAAGCCATACATTTTAGCAGGCTCAGCGGTTGTTGCATTCACAGCACCCACGCAAGTTTCATCGCAGAGACCCCCGACCTTGGCTGCTGAGCGGGTGCACGGCTTGAGGCTATTTCGGCTAAATTTTCCTGACGGGTCGCTAATTATGTAGACTTCATCGGAGAGCCGTCCATTGTCACAGGCGGGTCGATCTTCAGAAGGTGGAGGAGCCGGAAGCTGGGGGTGAATTGTGACCGTTAGAGCTTTGGAGTTCGTCGTAAAAATGCGGCCTATTGGCATCGCGGTAGCGGCGCCAATGGCAATAACATAAATGAGGCAGGATAGCATCATTTTAGGGATGTTGTCTGATGGTGTGTAGAGTATGACCTTTTACTAAAGAAGCCAAATTTGAGTACGGCAACTTAGAAGGTCCCCAACGAGCAAAGGTGAAGTTGAGGTTTTGGGTGGTGTTTGTACTCTCAGCCCCTGTACTGTTACTTGAAAGGAAAGATGAATATGGTAAGATGCATAAGTTTTTTCTGTACAGTAGAGTGGATTATGATTGCATGTCTATATGCTCGGAAAGCCTGTCCACCCAGAACATAATTAACTAAGCCAACTTTATGAAGCACCGTCTTGAGCTGGTGATTTGCTAAGAAGGGTTGGTATGCCACTATCTGAGCCGGAGCTGTTATATTACAAGCCCTAAGTAAAAGTATTTCAGTTCTATAATTGACGCTATTTGGGCACAAGAAAATATGATTTCCGCATTCACCTTGATGCATTGAGTAGGTAGGTAATGGAAGCTTAGTGCAGCATACAGCAGGGTATTTTATAACTCCACATGCGTTAAGATTGGCAGAATATCAGAAAAGAAAAAAAATAGGCTCAACTTTGATTACTGGACTGAGCAGGCAGGTATTCCTTCGGTGTTCCTGTTCTGATTTCGTTGCCCACATGCACGAGCTTGCACTGCTCAAGGTGGGGGCGGACACTACCCAACGCCAGGGACTTCCTTAGGGTATTTAATGGCACCGCTAAGCAGAATTACGGATTTGCATCGCTGTCAGGTTCTGCTGCTGGGTTTCTAAGACAGATCTCTCAACCATTCAAGATCTTTCCATGAGATGGAAATGGTCATCTCATCAGTTCGACTTCACGTGTACTAGCGGTGATGACACTGCCCTGCATCCTCCCTGCTTATAAATCCACTGCATTACCAAGCCATTCGGGGCCACTGACAGCATGCACATAAGTATCTGCTGGCGAAGACACCTGGAATTCATGTGATATTATCAAGATTCTCTGTACAGACTTACTATTCCTCACCGTCTAATCCTATCTCCTCGGCGCACCATGGCGCCTATCCGCCTGGCCATCATCGGCCTATCATCCTCAGCTGTGACCTCATGGGCCAGTAGCGCCCACCTCCCATATCTTCTCTCAGCACGCGGCCGGACCAAGTACAGTATCGTCGCGCTTTGTAATTCGAGCGTTGAATCTGCACAGAAGGCGATTCGTACTTATGAACTTGATGCTTCGAAGGTGCGGGCGTACGGTAGCCCCGTAGCACTTGCTGCTGACCCCGATGTCGACTTTGTGCTCTGCTGTACACGAGTGGACACGCATTATGACCTCATTAAACCTAGCGTCGAAGCCGGGAAGGCCGTATTTGTCGAATGGCCATTGACCCACGATGTTGCCCGTTCGCGGGAGCTGGCTGAGCTGGCTGCCGCCAAGGACATTCGTACAATGGTAGGGCTGCAGGGGCGGTTGGCACCAGTGGTGCTCAAGTTAAAGGCGCTGCTGCATGGCGGCAGCTTGGGCAAGCTGCTCAGTAGTGAGGTGAGGGCACACGGCGGCACAGTCGACCGAGAAGCGATCGCGCAGGGGTTGAGATATTTCGCGGAGAGAAAGATCGGCGGGAACGTTTTTATGATAGGCTTTGCACACAGTAAGTTGTTAGCCTGCAGTGGCTTCTTCTTTGGTATGATTTACTCATAAAGATCAAAGTGTTCGACTATGTCCAGTCCGTCGTAGGGGAAACGGCAGATCTCCATTCCCAGCTTCAGCTTCAACGACCGGAAATGAAGCTGCGAGACCCATCGACCAATACGATCGTCAAGACGGTCACATCTGATGTCCCAGACCTGATAACGGTCACAGGGGCTTTGAGTGGCCCGGCAGTGGCGCACAAGGGCGCGAGCTTGCTGGTCCGCTTCCGCCGTGGACAGCAATTCAAGGGTGAGCCGGCTCTAACATGGCACATGAATTGCGAGAAAGGAGAGATCCGGCTCACAGCGCCCGCGGGAACCTCTCTGCATGCAAACTCGTACTCGGAACCAGTTACGATCGAAGTGCATGACTTTCACACCGATGAGGTCCGAACTGAGAAATGGGAATGGCCTACGTGGGAGGAAGAATTGGACCTGCCGATCGTGGGGCGTAGCGTGGCTCAACTTTACGAGGCTTTTCATAGAGAGTCTGTCGAGGGAGGGCCCCCTGGGAAATATGCGAGTTTTTCGGATGCTGTCGAGCGTCATGAGCAGTTGGCCACACTTCTGTCGAGTTGGCATGCGGCCTGAAGTGGATGGTGGAAATTAGCACGATCTTTGCTTGATGAGTTCTCATTCCAGGGTACGCGCTGCGTTCCGCATTCATTGGTCCCGTGCCAGCCAGGAATTCTTTGTTGGCAATTTTGGGCTACCGAGGCGTCTCTGTCATTTATTTCTTTCTTTGGCTTGAGATTTTAGCTACAAGCTTCGTACCATTGAGCCAAGTAAATCCAAAGTCATACTCCCACTGTCGACGTCAACCACAACATGCGAATAGCAACAGCATGCGTTGTGACACTCGCTGCCACTACATGTAAGAATACAGTCTTCCAGACCTTTTGAGTAATCTCTGTGTAATGTACTGATGAATTCTTGTAGCGCTCGCCAACAAAGGCTGGCAGGGTGCAGGTCACGGTAGCGACGAATTGGAACCTCACCTGCATACATCGGATGATATCGGCGAACCGCAACAACTCGATGCTATATTAAATATCAGACAGAACACCGATCACAGCAGCTCTTCGGACACATCATCAGATAATGTAACAAATTTGCCAGCATCTATACGGAGTGGGGCTATGCAGACAGCCCACGCATGCTTGATGGCCGGGGCATATGTTGTGTTGTTCCCGCTGGGCGCAATCGCAACACACGTCGGACCATCGGGACGTGGAAAGACAAATGCTCATATCTGCTTTCAGCTGATAGGAATGGTTATGCTTGCCGTTGGACTCGGGCTGGGATGCTGGCTGGCCACTCAGACTGGTATTGTAAGGCCACACCGTTCAAGTTGGTGGGAAGTTGGAGGCCGGACACGACTAACTTGGAACCGCAGAATTGGAACACTGTACACCCGCAACTGGGTACAGCATTGATTGCCCTGACAGCAGTGCAGCCCTTCATTGGCTTTGCCCACCAGCGCTTGGCTATCAGCCATAAAGAGGTACTGCTCGTGTGGAATATCCGTAAGCAGCTTCTGTTCACAACCCCTAACCTAAACGAAGGTTACTTCTGCGCAATTATATTATCGGCGTTACATCAAGGACAAAGTTGGCTTGATTTTGGCGGCTGACTCCGAACGCCACAGATGCATGGTACGGCCGGTTCCTGATGGCTCTTGCAGTCATTCAAGGTGGCATAGGCTTGCAGCTCGCCAACAGATATAGTCCATATCCCCCAGGAGCTCTTGCAGCTTTCCTGGTAGTGGCACTGCTTATGCTACTAATCTATGGCATCATCGCATTCAAACACAAGGGCAGAAGGAGGAAGAGAGTCGAGAGGCGGATAGCTCATAAGGAACTACGGCCCCAGAAACATAATCAGACTCAATCGCAGGCACAACAGCAGGCTGGTAATCCGCAGAGCCTATACTCGCCACTACAAATTTCTATCCCTACAACTCCTCTTTACCAGCCGGCCCCCCAGACACCAGCCAGCAATTTCTCACGGCCAATGACCCCAAGGCCAGGGACCCCCAGGACACCTGGCGTAGCGTCTTCAGTGGCACCAACATACCAAAAGGCATAGGCAGGAGAAGACTATCCATCGTGTTCGAAGTTTAGGGTTCAGATCCATAGCTCAATATCTAATAACTGGGATCCGTGTTTCGGCTGGGGTGATCGCCGCCGTCAATTCGCCCCCGGGTTCCAGCCACCTATAGGACAGAAATGTGTACGAGGATTTTTGAAGATGTTCGTGTGCATGTATAAATCATCTACAGGACTTTCCATACCGACTTGATCGTGGTATCGTCGCTGTTGCCCCAGCCACGGCCCGAAGTAATGTCACTTGCCGTCTAAGCTCCGACCTCTTGAACAACATGAATACACATAGTCTGTGCCGATCCTCCACGCGGTGCAAGATCTCGAATTTCCACCAGACAGAACACCGTACTGCGCGACCAAACCGGACGCTTTTGGGCAGCGAGGCTGCGTTCACGGCTCGCGGCGCCTTTCATTGCGTTAATTTGCGACGAGTCTTCCTTTGGCCGCCGGTACATTCTTCCCGGCCATTTTGTATGTGCAACGGACTGCTCAAAGGCTTTTCTTTCATGAGCGGGCCACAGCCGGCGAGGTGACTGAATTCTGAGGTCACAATCGAAGATCTAGCCTTGTGTCAATAATGACCAAGCCACCGAGCTCAGGAGGGTCAGCCCGCACGATTGTTCCGGCCCGCGCCGATCACCTAGAGAACAGGCGAAGGGTTCCTTGACTCTCGGAGCGGATCAGCAAATTCGATTCATGATTTCTTCCCGTGTTAGGCTTTGTGTGGCCTGGCTGGGTGATGCTACATAATTCAGAGCCCTGCTCACTGAGACCGAGGCTTGAACCCCAGCGGGAGCTAGTAGAGCGAACTCAAGCATCTTCCAAGAGTAGCCAAACCAAACCACCACGCTAATTCATTCAACTGAATTAGTCCTACTCTCGAAAGGTCCTGTACTTCTTGAATAGACTTGTACAACACTTTGTTTTTCTCACTCTCCACTGTTCAGAATGCCTACCTTGACTACTCTTCTGGGCCGATCAACGGCAGCGGTTGTAGCATTCAATGGAACTATGCAGCCAGGTTGTACGTTCCGTGGCTATGAATATCGTAAGCATGTCTTGAAACAACATTTCTCTGACTATATGCATTGCGAAATTCATGGCATTATAATCGCCGAGGCCAGCAGGTTCATAGAAACCATAAGATAATCTTTTCAATCTCTCAGTATTTCCTTTGTTCGCAACACAAAAAGTTCAGGCCGGGCTGGTTCAGCTAACGAAGCTCTAGTCGGCTGTGCTGCTGAGTTGAAAACGGGACATGCGCTCGAGAGTGGATACACCGGCGATATAGCAGGTATGACCATCGAGAAATGCATAACTTATTGTGCAAGCAAGAACGTCCCTCTCGTGGGATTGGAATTTGGGAAAGATTGTTACTGTGGCAAGACCCTTCTCGGGGCTCCACATACTATCCTAACCAGGACAAATGCAACATAAAGTGCCCAGGGAACGACAAGCAGATGTGCGGAGGAAGCCTTTCCATCTCAGTTTTCAACAACACGAAACTTTTGTCCGCTAAGCCGCCGTCCAAGGTTGGAACATGGGCCTTCGACACGTGCTACATGGAACCAGCGATGGGCCGCGTACTTCCCGATGTCCTCTGGGTAAAGAACGGCATGACCCTGGACAGTAAGCACCCTCCAACTATATTTTCCGCTATTTTTGAACGAGACATCTTCTTTGATTATGTAGAAGCTGACTCCTGTTGCTGCAGTGTGCACGAGCTACTGCGCCACCAACGGCAAATATAAGTATAGTGGTGTGGAGGACGGAAACCGGTGCTTTTGTGCCAACAAGATCACCGAGGGGATAAAAACCGCCTACGACTTGGATTGCCCCATGACGTGCGACATCCCTTGCCCTGGCAACGACAAGCAGATCTGCGGCGGCAATGGCGTCATCACAGTCTATAAGAACACAGCTTAGTGATCTCACTCGTGTTGTAGGATAAAAGGTGCAAATTCTGTATGTGATCTCGTAAAGTCGGGAATTACAAAGTTTTGCACTGGGGTCCAGGATATTACATGCACTTTGATGTGTGGCGAGAACACAGCCGGAAACCAACAAATCTTTGGTATGTCTCGGCAGCTCGTTTCTACGCACTCTTTCAACAACGTACCTAGGTATGCACATTTCTTGATGGGACATCTCACCACAAATTGAGCTTGATGAATTTCTTTGCATCATGACCAAAGACAGTGAATTCTGTGGCTTTGAAGTGGCCAATGTACGGCTATCAATTAGGGGTAGAAGCCTCCGAGTCTAACTATCTTATTTGCTTGAGGCCAACCCACCAAATCTCGACATCATGGGGTTTTCGTCCAACAGTCCCCCAAACAACGCAGCCTCCATCAAATAATTGATTTGCCATGCGTGATGGTGTGCGTGTGCAATGAGCCACTGCTCCTCCAGCACCAAACCGTCGTGATACACCTGAGCCAAGGATGTTGACAGGGACTGGACGATGCCTTCCTCCCGGCCCGCGTCCACACTGCCACCTTTGGCATAGTTCAACGGCAACACAGCAAGGCACACCCATAGCTTTCGAAGCAGTTCCTCGTTTCGTGTTCCCGCCGTCTCGAGCAGTCTCTCGACACCATCACACGTCTCGGCTCCATTGCAAGCGACCTTTAGACCACGGCTGTATCCCGTCGTATGATAATCCGTGTCAAACACCTCGTCGAAGTCAGCCTCGCGCTGTCCTTGTTTGGCCTCCTCCCGGCGAACTTTGCTCCACCCCAGGACTGCTTTCCTCAGAAAACGACTGCGGTCGTTCAGTATGTGCCAGACATAGAGCATTCCGTTCATTCCTCCTCCGGGCTCTGCCCAGCGCTCGGTTAGACAACGCGCACCCACAGCCGCGTACGCATCATAGACCCTCCTGAGTGCTTCCTCAGTGACGACGCCGGTGTTCGTGATGTCAGCTGAATTCAAACACGAGTTGATGATCTCACTGCTGCTCATATCCGCCCAAATGTGTATGATGTCGGTTGCTGCACTGCTGAACACCATATCATCGTAGATGGCAGCGGCATCGAAACATCGCCCCATTGCCTCGGCCGCGATCCCTGCCCGGTTGGCTTCGCAGAAGTAGATGAGGTGAGCCGTCTCGCGGTCTGTCTTTGCCGTTTTGTCCGCCAGGCGTGAAGCAAAACGAGTCTCCAACTCGGCCTTGCCATGGGTGTACCCCAGGCCTGACTGGACAGCTTTGCGACGTTCAACACCAAGTGGGATCTTTTGAGGCTTCGGAAATGCGGGGAATATCGAATTTGGCTTTTCAGGCTCATGTGACGATCTGTCGGACTTTTGTTCATAGGACGAATCTGTATCGACGCAATAGTTGCTATACAGGACGCGTGCGTCGTAAGCACCTATGAGCATGTTCATAAGCCCAGCTCCAAAGAGCAAATCCGTCGTCAGAAGCGGCGCAGGCCAATCCTCTGCCCCGAGGAGCTGAATGACCTCGTTTGAGGCGCGTCTCCGACCGCGGTGAGCATCAGAGAGCTCACATGCGAGGTCTTGATGTGCTCTTTTCCACGCCAAGAGGTCATCAGACAGGTAGACCTCCACAATGTTGAGGTTCTCGAGCCGCTGTTGGTAAGAGGTGTCGGAGTCTGAATATGTTTCTTTGGACACCGCTTCAGCACTGCCGCTGTCCAAGACATTGTACGCCATCGTGACTGCTCTGAGGCCTTTCCTGATATTCCTTTCGATATCCCTCTGTGAGCCGCGACCGATAAGTATACGTGCTTCTTCGTATCCACAATGCTTCGCATGTTGTTTGAAACGCCTCTCCTGGTTCCATTCTTCTCCCCAAAAGTATGGTGGAGCCTGCTTGTCATCTGGCATGAAATCTGCCATGGCGTCGGAGATGTTAGTGGCTGGCTGGATGCTGTGCCTTTTGCGGCCACGGCGCAGCTTGGCGCTGAGACAGGTTGAGATAGTGTTGCCCATTGTACCCAACAGTGAATTTGGAGCAAGGACGGTTGAGTGGAATACCGATTGTGGCTCACAGAGTTGGAAATCACAACAAGCCAGATCCTGTCATACTTATGCGTCGGCCAGCTGCGTGACGAAGGAATACCAGGGGCCCTGCAGTGAGGTGGTACCATGTCATGCATGTCTCGATAGCGCCATGCAATTCATCTTCTACGTTTTCGTGTCACACTGGCGGTGAAGAGCCGGCCATTCAAGTTGATTCGCAGGTAAACCCCGTGGGAGCACAATAATTCAGCAGAACCAGCCCCTACATCAGCTGTCCAACCAGAAGCTGGTCTGTTGACTGTGGCCAAAGTTTCGACCAGTGCGACCTCGTTTGAATTATCAGCTTCCTGCACGCGGCCGTCTGTACGCACTCAACGTTGCCAATCGGGAAAATGCGAGGTGCTCGCTGTATCGCACGTCAGATGACTTATCATTGGTATGCGCGTCAACTTCGGTTGGCAGCATGAGAACTCATTGCCGTTCCGACCCTGGTCTTGTTGGGTGGGATGAGAGCTCCTCACAGCATGCATAGACGCCGTGGCAACCACTCAACTGCGGCTCTCGCATTGGCAACCCTGCAGTCTAGGGGATATAAAACATTCGATGTATAGACGGATGGGACTGGTGACCCTGGGAAGTTTTTGCATCCATTCGCAACCTGATCACTTATTTATCAGACTTTTGGGGCTCGGTGATGTGTCCAACACTATAGATGTTCGACGGCCAAGAATAACTACCTAGGCTCTTGTAACTTACATAGCTTCCATCTAAGGGGGCCAGGTGGTGGATTGTACCTCGCCATGCACATGATTTCATGCTTGAAATTCGCAAGTTTGGTAGTGCCCAAGTGATCCTCACTACTCCATTCCGAGCAACCCCGAGCAACCCGAATAAAAAAATCTCAAGCACACAAGTGGTCCCAGGCTATCGTACCGTTCGTAAGGGAAATAATACTTATGCAAGTTTCTGCACCACGTAGTGCGTGGCCGGTCTCTACAAAAATTACCGGGATGAAAAGACCGCTTAATGCGCTTCTGTCTGATGGCGTTGATCTTCTTCAGTATCTCGGCAGTTTCAGTTTGATGGTCAAGAATGGCCAAGACTCAGGACGCGAGCCCAAGGATCGGGTACCTTGGCCACTGGCCTACACTGGTTGCACGCCGGATCTCCTGAGGACGTACAGCCTCTAGTTTACTTGGCCTCGTCCGAGAGAGTTAAACAATAAGATATTCACGACTTATCTTCGTGGAAACAAGAATCTACGGGTTCAAGGTATTCCACTCGAACTCAAGTGCCCAATTATCGACAACACCAGCAACCTATAACAGTATTTCCAAGAAGATTTCCGTAGCCACCGCCGGTCATGAAAATTGAAAAAAAAAAAAAAAAAAAACCGGACATCTTTGACTCACTTGCGGCACTTGGGGGTGCATTGCCTGCGATGCCTGGCCACCCAAGCCTGCCTGTCACAGATCCTTGTTACCCCATGGACACACGACTTGAAGTCGATAAACTTTATGCAGATCACCCCGGCAATGATCTGGCACAGGTTGAAGAAGTCCGTGGTTGGCGAGGGCGACACAGTGCTGATTGTCGACGCTAATATGGACGGTGCCATCCAGATCGATTTCCATACCGTACCCACCTGCAGAAAGGATCTTTGGGGTCACTTCACCCGGGTTATTTCTGACTTTTCAAGTTTCTAGCTTCACCTTGCAGTCAAGGTACATATGCAGTACGAGGCCGAGCGTCTAGTTATTGGTATCGCTGGGCGCAGTGGCTCAATGTTGCTCCACAGTCTCTCATCCTGCCTGCCAGTATTCAGGCAAACAACATGCATAAAAATGCACTGAGGTTTGCGCAACACTTTTCAAACACTGCGACGAAGGCGCCCTAACTGAGGTGAGGTGGCCTGATTGCCAATGAAGACTCTGTGCCAAGAAGAGCTGAAATGGCTTCCTGTCTCCTCAACGGTCTAGCGCACAAGTCAGCTCCGGAAAGCAGTCAGGGCTTCTACCCAACCGAAAACGTTCTCTTCACCTTTCATGTCGCGGTCTCTCTCTATGCCTCCGCGATTTGGAGCTCGTCTACCGTCCACGAGAATGGCCAACCCAACTCTCTACACACCTCTGGACGCATCGAGGCAGCAGATCAGGTTGCTGCGCGTGTCTTGCTCCGATTTTGATGACGACTATGCTCCAGTCCGCTGCAGCCTGGTTACTGCCATGCTAGACGACCCTACACTCAACTACATCGCCCTGTCGTACGTGTGGGGTGTTGGGATGAGCCAGACCCCAGTCGTCATCGATGGCACCGACTTCAAGGCGACTGCGAACCTATTCGAATTCCTGGTCCGATTTCGGAAAATCAGCCACATCGTGCCTCAGTGGGAGTTGGTAAACTTGCCGTTGTGGATCGATGCAGTGTGTATCAACCAGGAAGACATACCTGAGAGAAATAGTCAAGTCCAGATGATGGGTTCCATATACAAATCCGCAGCAAAAACCATCTCTTGGCTAGGCCCTGATGATGGGGGCAGCGCAAACGCCATGAAGATTATGAAGGACATATTTCCCAGGGTGAATGATTCAATGCGAAGGCAGGATTTACTCGCGTGGCTGGATTCTGAGGAGACGATCCTCTGGCAGAAGACCGGAAATCGTACAGACACCAGCACCATCAGCAGCGGCAATGACTTCTGGGATAGCTGTCGAGAGATCCTCACGAGAGCTTACTTTGGCCGCTCGTGGATCACGCAGGAGCTCGTGCTGTCACGAAACGTTGTGGTGCTCTGCGGGCAGCAGACTCTCCCTCTCTATGCTTTCTCGGTCGTCTGGGAATGGCTGCTTCGCATCGAGGGCCTGCCATGCCCAGAGAATGTGGACGCTGGACTCTGGTCTCTCTTGTCCTCCAGGGATGGCCGGAGACTCCTGGGCTGGGGAGCTCTAAACAAGCTGCCCAATCTGATGGAGCTCATGGGGCTGTCAAGAGACGCACCGGCGCAGGACCTTGCTCTCCTGTGGCATGAGCTTGTGCTGCACACGCGTGTCCAACAGGCGACAGACCCCCGCGATAAGCTTTACAGTGTGCTTGGCATTCTCGATCGGAACTTCAAGCCAGACTACTCTGCTTCAATTGAGGATGTGTTCGTCGATTTCGCCAAGGAGTATGTTCACGCTGAGAAGCGCTTGTCTGTTCTCCGTGAAGCCGGCCATGGTGCTTTCTCCGATACCCCTGAGGATCCTCGTCACCAGCTGTTTGTCCCATCATGGGTGCCGAATTGGGATGCGCTCTCGAAAGAGTTCACATGGGGTCAGTTCTATCATGGACACTATCGCCTTTTCGCTGATGGAGACCAGCCCCTGAGCCTTGGAACATTCGGTGAATCACACGCCGTGGCACTATCGGAGAACAGGGAACAACGCCCATTCGAGATTATCGGGAGAACTTTGAAAGCTCGTGGGGTTTTATGCGGCGGCGTTCTCGTGGTTCGCCCTCTGGGCATCGATCATGAGTCCTGGACTTCATTCTGCGAGGACTACGTCTCGAGCCGGGGCCCGCAGAGTCAATACGTATCAGGAATCCCAGTGCTTCAGGCACTAGCAAGAATGATGTTCTTGGACCAAGACCCGACCTCCAAAAAGAATATCGACAACTCGACACCGGCGCAGGACATGCTCAGGCTTTGCATTCTTGGAGTCATTGTCATGGGGTCACCTGCTCAAAAAACAATTGAAAGATTCGGTCTGACACAGCATTCGAGTCTGGTCGAGAAGTTCCTCGGTCCTGAGGGCTCTGCATCTCATCTTCGGGACCTTGAAGAAGCTCACAAGGACATGGTTGACATCTCAACCCTGCGCCATCACCTGCCTAAACTCACGTCAGACAGGCTCTCACTGCTCATGAACTATATAGCGTTCTGGACACATGACGGGTACCTAGGCTGGGGTCCACCAGGAATGGTCAACGGCGATGTTGTTTGCGTCATCGTGGGTTGTGACGTGCCAGTGGTCCTCAGGAGCATAGATGATCATTACATTCACATTGGGCCATGCTGGGTGTTGGGGATCATGCACGGTGAAGCTATCGAGAAGGCAGCAGACGGTCTCTTTAGACTCGCACATTTCGATATTCAATGAGACATCCTCCAGCTCTGAATCCAAAATGATGAGTTGAATATGGATAGGTGCAAGACTGCAACGGAGAGTGCCTCAGAAATGACTTGCCTAGCTCCCCATAGGCCCTGGAGTATCGGTACATTGCCCTCATCTCCATCGTTCCTTAATTTCTTCTTGCCTGGTATACTACGTTAATTAGTTAGTCACTGTCGTTGCTCCCTTCTGAAAATTGGTGTTCATAGGCCTCCCGAACATGGAGGGCAATTTTATCATATTATGAACACTAGAATGTCATGTTCAGGATGAGACTCCACTCCATCAATCACACAGATCCCTAAGCGTGGGCCAGGAGGAGATTTGAAATGAGCTGAATGGCTGAAGGGTCTCTCTAGAAATGTAACTATCGACTCAAAAGCTGACCCTTGGGCACCGAAGCACCATCACCTTGGGACCAACACCACAACTCGAGGTCCCAGCACTCGGCAAGAACAGTGGGCAGCCCAGGGCAGCAGTTTTAGCCCAGATGATCGTCGACTCTCCGACGGCGAAAGCAACCCGACTTAGACATTTCTCACTCGCGGTCCTTCTCGACAACGTCAACAGCAATCTCCTGACCCATAGCCCCAAGCACAACCACACTGCAGTCCTTCCCCTCCCTGAACTTGTCGCTGATCCTCGCCCCCAGCTCCCCGCCGGGGACCCTCACGGCGATCTTCTCGCCGCCGGTGGAAATGTCGAACAGCGACAGGAACCCGTCCCGCCCGACGTTGAGGAGCATGTAGCTGGTGCGGCTCACGACGGGGACGTCCATGCTGTGGGACGCGGGGCCCCCGGTCTCGAGCTTCTTGCCCGTGAAGACGTCGGCGCCCGTCACGACGACCTTGGCGATGGCCGTGATCTTGCACGCGTGGCCGTCGATGACGACGTGGCCGCCCTGCTTGAGGTGGTTCGCCTGCACCGGGAAGGTCGGCGCCGCGCCTGCGTTGGCGCTGGTGAAGTCGTACTCGGCGTTATCGTTTATTTGGGACGCCATCTTGATGAATGTCTGTGGAGTGGAGTGTTGCTGGGTGGTTAGATGGCGCGGGAGTCACGATTCAATGTTGATAAGTGGTGGATTATTTTCTGAGAGGCCTCAGTTTCTCTCAGGAGCGGAAGGCAACGATGCCTCGGAGGATGAGGGCAGCTGTGAAACTATTTGATGAGCGCATTCAGAAACCTGACTGTAGGCCTTGTTCTTTCAGCAGTGCTATGTCGCTTGTTTTCGATGGCAAGAACTAGGCTCGGGGATTCGGGAGGAAGTAACGAAGGGTTTTATAGCCATGCATCGCCCGCATCGAGAATTTCTGTCTGCGCTTGAGTCACATGTCGAAGGGAATGGTACGTATTACCTAGGTACTTAGGAGCGACAACTTAGGTACCTAAGGTTAGACTTGACGGCGTGTCAACAGCGCCGGAGGCTAGGCATAGCCTGATACGAAGACTTTTAGTGCAAAATGGTAGGCTGTCTCAACATTGGTTTGCAGAAGGCTGAATGGTCCCTATCTAAAGCAACTGCATTATAATTCACATTATCCCTTAAACCTGCGGATTAAGGAATAATCATTGTTGTTTCGCGTTGGCAGAGGAACTCAAGGAAGACAAATGGTGGACATGGAAAGCATCCTGAAACTTGGACGTTTAGTATCGCTAGCCTCCTGAAGTCGAGTGAGTCAGGCCGGACTTCTTGAGCTCGTCACGGCCTTGGCTGTAGGATCTGTGTGCTGCTGTACGGTCCGCGGACGGCTTGGTGGGCTGGCTGACCTAGCCAGCACTATTGTTGGGCCTTCAACACGGCTTGATAACCAGGTTACTCGCTATCAACGCAGTCTAATCTCCAAGAGTGTCTTGCATTTAAGGGACTTCCACCAGTCATTCAGTCTCGGAGCCGAGACATGAACTTGCAGATAGACGAGCACACTAGTCCGATGAGACTTAGGCAAGTATTGGAATGTCTTGAAGCCACATGCAAGAAGTTGTCTACAACTGGCAGCTCGATACTGTCTTGGTGGATTAGCTGATGCTCTCATGCGAGAGGGAGTTGGCTGCTGATGCACCTCCCCCATCTTCCCAGAATCCGGCGAACGGAAGCCACGTGGAAATTGCACTGGGTCTTAAGGAAGTCCTAAATACATGTTCAAAGTATGTTCTTTTTTGGGTTCCATACAATCTTGTGTCCTGATTAAAGTTGGTAATCTCCACCTCGATCTAACAGTGAAGGAAAGGATCACTATCTAATCTTCATGATTGAAGCTAATGGGGTATGCTCGTCAAGAAGACTCCGCCAGATCTCCGACACGCTTAGTACTCAACATCCACGTCGCCCTCATCACCCATGGAGTCCGTGGCAACCTCCTCGTAATCGCGCTCAAGAGCCGCAAGATCTTCCCGGGCCTCGGAGAATTCACCTTCCTCCATACCCTCACCAACATACCAGTGGACGAAAGCGCGCTTGGAGTACATGAGGTCGAACTTCTGGGACAGAGCGGACCAGGCCTCGGCGATGGCAGTTGTGTTGGAGAGCATGCACCTGAGAATCGTTAGCAACCATCTCTTCGTCGGCGAAGTTGCGAGTACTTACACAGCACGGTCGACCTTGGCGAGGTCACCGTTTGGCACCTGCTCAGGGGGCTGGAAGCAAATTCCGAGCTTGAAGCCAGTAGGGCACCAGTCGACGAATTGGATGGTGCGCTTGGTCTTGAGCGTAGCCACGGCTCCATGAGCATCCTTGGGGACGACGTCACCGCGGTACAGCAGGCAGGTGGCCATGTACTTGCCGTTCCTGGGGTCGCACTTGACCATCTGGTTGTAGGGCTCGAAGCACGACATGGTCATCTCCTGGACGGAGTTGGACTCGTGGGCAGCCTTGGCGGCGGAGATGACGGGAGCGTAGGCGACCAGAGGGAAGTGGATACGGGGGTATGGCACGAGGTTGGTCTGGAACTCGTTCAAATCGACGTTCAGGGATCCGTCGAAACGCAGGGAAGCGGTGATGGAAGAGACAACTGTAAACGTGTTAGCATCCTCCGAGGGCGAATCCTAGATTGTGCGAGACGTACCCTGAGCAATCAAGCGGTTCAGGTTGATGTAGTTGGGGCGCTCAAGCCCGAGGTTCCGGCGGCAAATGTCGTAGATGGCCTCGTTATCAACCATGAAGGAGCAGTCGGCGTGCTCCAGGGTGGTGTGGGTGGTCAGGATCGAGTTGTAAGGCTCAACGACGGCGACGGATGTCTGAGGAGCAGGATAGACGCAGAACTCCAGCTTGCTCTTCTTGCCGTAGTCGACGGAGAGGCGCTCCATGAGGAGAGCGCCGAAACCAGAGCCGGTACCACCGCCAAAAGAGTGGAAGACCAGGAAGCCCTGGAGTCCGGCACAGGCGTCGGCAACGCGGCGGATCTTGTCGAGGACGCCATCGATAAGCTCTTTACCAACGGTGTAATGTCCACGGGCGTAGTTGTTGGAAGCGTCTTCCTTGCCGGTGATCATGTGCTCGGGGTGGAACAGGCTTCGGTATGGGCCGGTGCGGACCTCGTCGACGACGTTGGGCTCGAGGTCGCAGTAAATTGTTCGAGGCACGTACTTGCCCTGACCTGTAGGCGTCCAGCGCGTCAGACATAATTGGTCAACGGACCCGGCAACAAAGGAGAGTCTCTCGTACCGGTCTCAGAGAAGAAAGTGCTGAAGCCCTGGTCGGGGTCGGCGGCCTTGCGCTCGTCCGTCAGGAATCCATCGGGCTGTTTGAAGATAACGCGTCAGCTGGGCCGGGCACCAGAGATTTAGTGGGATAGCGCTTTTACGCACCTGGATACCGTGCTCGAGGCAGTAGAGCTAGATGCGAGGTGGTAATGTTAGTAGTGCGCGCAGTGGGGGTCGAGTTGGGTGATCGAGTCTTGGAGGAGGTGTTTGGGATTTTTTGGAGGGTGATTTGTTGACATGTTGACCGGGCGGCGGCGCGAGTGGACGAGATAAGTGCAAAACCTACCTCCCAGCACGAGTTGGCGATCTGGCAACCAGCCTGGCCGACTGCAAACACACAAGAGTCAGTCAAAAATCAGCAAGACAGGTCGCAGGGCTTGCATCAGAGGCCATGCGTTGTTGTCGGGGCGGAGGGGGTTTGCAGTCAAGGAGAGACGCGTTGCCGTCTGTCGGGGTCAGGAGAGGGGAGGGGAAGAGAAGGGTTCTCGTACCGTTGACGCTGATGATCTCACGCATTGTCGCGACCGTTGAGCAAGGACAATAGTTGCGAGTATGGTGAAACAAGAAACAAGAAAGAGGAGCAGGGAACGGCCGACAGGGACGAAGGTCGATCTGGCGACGTCTGTGGAGGACACGGTGGGTGGTGGTGGTGGTGTTGGTGGGTGGTGCAGCTCAAGACAGGGCAAGGCGAGGCCAGGTTGAGGATGGATTGATGTTGAAAGCTGCAAGGTTCGGGGCGAATGTGGATGTGGGAATGTCTGCCGGGGGTGCCTGCAACTCGCCCACGCCTGCCCACGCTGCTGGAGATGTTGGCCCTGGAGCTGCTGCCGCAAGCCCATCCAGCACACTGCCGCCCCCCTGTTCCCGTCTAGCTTTTAGTGGGGGAAATTTTGCAGTCTCGCCAGTCTCGCCAGTCCATCAGTCCGTCTCGTCTCGCTCGCTCTCTCGGCAGGGCAGCAGAGGCGCAGAGGCGCAGAGGCGCGGAGGCGCAGGGGGGAAGTGGCCCCAATCTCGCTCTTGTCATTTGTTGATTTGACACGCCCCTTTTCGGGAAGGCGCGTCTTGTTGGCCGTTGCTCCCCCACAGACAAGGCCCGTCGCGGCTTCCTATTCGCCACAAACAAAACTGTTAGGCCGTGACGGCGCCAGCGTCTGGTCTGAGCGCCCAAAACGGCTTGGCTGGCTGGCTGGCTGAGAGCGATGTTGCGCTGTCAAGTGAATGGACCGTCCGGAGAACGGTTCACTACCGACTGGTCCCAGATCATCACCACGTTTGTGTCGCATTATTAATTCCCCAGGCGGTCAGGCTGCAGGATAACCCGACCTTTCCTGCCCGATGCCTGCTGCAGCTGCAACTCCTGCTGCGGCTGCCACTGCAACAGTCGAGATGCTTACCTAATCTGCCATGTAGAGTACGCTGGCGTGCTATCCTCGGAACAAATAGGTATCATACGCAGAATCCTTCGGCGCTTCCATTAGCAGTGCAAATAACACAGCGTTTCCTGAACACAAACCCACCCTTTCTCTTGATGTCAGATGTGGACCCTGCCCATCACGAGCCAAGTGCATCATCTCCTTGACGGCCACTCCGTACCGCCCCTCCACTGCACCGTCGCTCTGCACTCGCCGGATACCGTCAAGTCTGGGTGGAAAGACTCGCGGATTCGTCGACATGGTGATGTTTGTCCTATCGATATTTTCCAACGGCTGCTTCCTGTTCTTTCGTGCCTGTACTTCAGGCGATCCAGGCCCAGCCTCGTGCAGCAGGGCCACTAACAAGGAGAACACCTCAAGGCCCCTGAAGTGATGGACTCGACAACCACGAACTGACTGCACACGATCACACAACAACGAGTCTGTTTACGCCTTACTCGGGGCAAGATGTAAGTAGCTAGATGGTTCTCGAGCTCGCCAAATCTGAAGACCGTGATGGACACGCCCACCAAACACGAAGGACCGGTTTCCCAAACACTGAAAGTACAATGCTGTGTGAGCAACTTGCAGCCTTCGGAGGCTGGGAGGTTGGGGGAGGATAGTCAAGAGAAGACCCAGCATGTTCTGCTCAAATGCTACCCGTAGTCGAGCCCAAGGCTGGCATCTTGATTCAGAAGTACCATTTCAGTCAGCCTGTAGGCTCCGTAAACAGGAAAGAAGACATAATGGCGTTGTCTAACTGAACATAGGATAACTCAGTTGACGTGCGGCCAGGCAGACGCCGCATGCAGCTTCCGGCGTCGCTCAGACGTATTGCACAAGGCACTTGCATGGGACATGTTGTGGCCAGATGGCATTGCAGATACCAAGTATGATGCTCATGCAACCCGCATGTGAATGCTGTACTAAGGTGTTCGCTTGACCCAGGTACATCTATAGATGATCCAGGACCGTTGAAGAAGAATCTATTAGATGGCACTCTGCGGGCACAGGGTCTTCGCCCAAGCAGCAATGTTTAACAAAGTCCACATAACTATATTTGGAAAGACGTATCAATGCTTCATGCGTAACCGTTATATCAGACAGACTTCGAATGCTTGCTGAGAAAAAAAATGCGTCCTAGGTAATTTCCTCAGCTGCTACCGATCAAATTCTGACATCATTCGTTGGCCCCAGGATCGCTGCATGGGAAACATTCAATGTTGGAGTGGGTATTTAGGTATGTCCCTTGGGCTTTAACAGCCTTGGGGTATCCAGCATTATTATGAGCGGCCTCGCACATGAGCAGCGTCAGTGACTGGGGCGTGATTTGGCAACTCTTTACTTGCTCCCCTGATGACCGACTTGCTTCCAATCAACCTGGCTTATTTGTCGTGCTTGTGAGCAGCACATTGAAGTTTGATCAGGACGTGTGAGACAGTTCAAACGTAGCACACTCCTCATTGTCTTACATGGAATCCGAGACAAACACCTTGGCTATAGTTCCGCAAACTCAAACTTGATGACTAGAGACGCTTCAACCGAGACTTCTACGTCGGATGACTCACCAGAAATCATATCAATGAGTTTATCAAGAAGCTCTAGGTCACCTTGGTGCCTTGCCCCTGGGACCTCGTCGATGCCGCCGCCTCGCAGAATATTCAACAACCTCGTCTTGGATATAGCTATGCTCAGTCCTGGCTTTTCACCAACCACGGCCCCCGTGGTCTGCCGCCGATAATTGAGGACACCATTGCTGACAGTCAGAGTCCAAGCCTCCTCCCCGGTATCCGTGATCCTGATCTCGACCACGAAGCGACTATCAGCGGCCTTCTGGGCGTCCACTTGGACCGACAAGATCTCAAACCACTGCTCCACCGTCAATGTCTCAGCCAGTTGGGCTCGGCCAAGCTCGCTGGCCCCCGGCCTCGTTCCCGTCCGCAGGCCTTGAGCCTCTGTCAAATAGAAGTTGCGCCACGGGCCATTTTCAGCGCCATAGGCTAGAAATTCGTAGGTCTTTGCAAAGAGTAACCTCGACCTCTGATGGTCAGGACATGCTGATGTTGCGTGGCTTAGCAAAGTTGCTGCGAAGCGAAGGTCACCTTTCTCAATGTATTCCTCTGCCTTGTCGCAGAGAGGGGACAGCCCACCAATGCACTCAACATATCGGGCGCCTTCATCTGCAGGAGTGTGCTTCCACAGGTTTGCGGGATTTCCATCGAACCACGTCATGTACCTCTGGTAGATGCCCTTGACGTTGTGGCTGAGGCTGCCGTAGAACCCCTGGCAGTGCCACGAGTCTTCCAGGCTGGGCGGCAACCTGAGCTGTTCCGCGATCTCTGTGCCGTTCAACCCCAGGTTCATCAGCCTGACCGTCTGGTCGTGCAGGTAGCGGTACAAATCACGCTGTTCCGCCAGCCTAGCCACCAGGTCGCGCTGGCCCCAGGTTGGCCAGTGGTGGCTCCCAAGTAGGACGTCCGTGTTATTCCCATACAGCACAATAGCCTCATCCAGCGACCTGGCCCACGCCTTGGAGTCGCGCACCTGGGCGCCGCGGAGCGTGGTGATGTTGTGCATCGAGACCGTCGCCGTCTCCGCGATGAGCAGGGCCTTGAAGTCCGGGAAATGCACGTTCACCTCCGCCGGGGCCTCCGTACCGCTCACCACGTGGAAGACCATCCGCACCCTGTCGGTGACCAGCTCGTCGCCGGTCTTCCCGACGTGTACGGTGGGGGGGATCAGCGAGCGCGTGCCCGTGCTGCTCGCCATGCCCAACCCGTTCCCGACGTGACCTTCCGGGCCGTTTGCCAGCGCCATGCCATACATGTAGACCGAGCGCTTGTGCATCGAAGGGCCCGCGACGAGGTTTTCGCTCATCACGGCCTCCATGAACCCCTGCGGCGCGATGACCGGAACGCCGGCGGCGTCTGCGTCCCCTTCGAGCTTCTCCAGGACGCCGCCCGCGCCGCCAAAGTGGTCGGTGTGAGAGTGCGTATACACCAGCGCGGCCACCCTCCTCTTCCGCTCCGGATCGCGATACCTCCGGTATAGCTCAAGCCCAGCTGCCGCCGGCTCGCACGAGACCAGCGGATCCACCACGATGATACCGCTCTCGCCCTCGACGATGGTCATGTTGGAGATATCCAGGGACCGGAGCTGGTAGATCCCTGGAACGACCTCGAACAGCCCCTGCTTGGCCGTGAGCTGGCCCTGCTGCCACAGCTTCTTATTGACCATGGGCGGGCATTCTGCCCCGGCAGTGAGGAACTTGTAGCTGTCGATGTCCCAGACGGTCTTGCCAGCGGCGTCTTTGATGATGCCGGGGACCAGAGGCGCGATAAAGCCACGGCTCGCATTGGAGAGCTCGCGCTGGAAGGACCTGGGCAGCTCGGTTGGCATTTTGTCGCTATGAGGCTTGGCGGACCATACGGTCTTCTACGCGTCTTGCGGTTTCTGGTATCGTCGGGTCAAGGTCTGCGCTTGCGGTCGGGCCCGAAGCACGCCATCGGTGTGGATCCGGAGGAGATGGACGAGTACAGCTTCACGTACTCTGCGCAGGCGGTCAGAATGGCCAGTTCATTAACATGATTTGTTTTTTTCATGGGGTTTCGTCAATTTTAGTGCCAGTATTGGAAAGTACTTGTTACTTGAACACAGCATTATACTGTTCCGTGGGCTCTGAGCAGTCCCACTTTGGACGTGATCAGCCCAGGCTTTGTTTGAGTGCCTTGGTATGAAACTGATATGGAAGCCCTCCGAGGACCCATTAGTGAAAGAGAGAAGAAATGAGGTAGTTTATATCATAAAGAAGCTGATATGTGAATCTGAGAAAAAGAGGGGGAAAAAGGCATGTGGAAATCCCTGACTTGAATGGGTTGATCATCTTGATGACAGGACCTCAACAATTTGGTAGGTGACGAGGTAATAGCTCTCTGCCGAGGCAACAACGTGCTATCTTCTACTTCCTCCATTGTGGGTACTTGGGTTCAAGTACACGAAAACGAGAAATAATGGATGAACAACTGGCAGATCAAGCCACGGCTGACCTCCAAAGTTTCCTCCCGTTCACACACGTATCACCTGAAAGAAGCCGAATGACGACAACAACTCGACTCTGCACTTCTGGATCACAGACAGGACTCTTAATTGAAAAGCCAAGAAATCCTCAAATGCAAATTTCCCCGCGGCCCTGTTACTCTATTTAATGTTGACTCGTCAAGTTCTTGGCAGACTCACAGGCTCCAGTCGGGACAGTACTTCCTCCTATCTTTGGTGTAGAAAGAAGACTGCAAGCCCGTCTCATCATGTGTTGACACTTCCCGCCAACTTATCGACGAATAAGCAATATTGTATGAGTAGATGGGAATTGCTTGCATTAAGGTGATCCTACAACTTCTGATGGCTGGGATGATGGTCGCCCTCCCAGAGTCACACGCCGTTCCCAAAAATGGAGGAAACCTTACTGAGTAGGAAAACTTCGATCTATAGCAGTACATAGTAGTGTTCCCAGTAGGATAGTATGAGTCCACAGTGTTGTCTTGGATCATTGATGTTCGACTGGAGTTGATTGTCACCGCCCGTTCCGCTTAGCAAGGTATGGTAGTGATGGGTTGGCATTATGTGAGACATATGGCGTTAAGACATTCTATTGCACTGTTGAGCAATTCAGTATTAAGAATTACATACAAGGGCTCCACTATCAGCAGCAAGGCTCGACCTGAATGCCGGCTGAGGCCAGGCGAGGTCCTTAGTGTGGCCTGAAGGTGGAAGTGGACACCTAACAGCTGCCTTCTGCTATCTTATCGGCAATGTACTCCTGCGCAGAAGTTGGGCGGGCAGGTACAGCTAGGCGCCAAGGATGGCTAATACAGGGGTCTCCAGAAAGTTGTCCTCTGGGGGGAGCTTTCCATCGTGTTCGTCGATGGAAAGGCCAGATTCCCACCTGCACTTCACCGGGCTTCAACTCAAAAGGAATTGTTTTCTCCCCGAGTTTGCTTTCCTCTCTGCCCCGACAGTTTCCCCTCCTCTCTTCGCTATACCCCCCTACAGCCACACTCATTTGAAGAGGCGTCGAGTCAGAGAGTCTACCCACAAAGCCGCCAACAGACCATCTCATCGGTTGGGCTTGACAACCCCCACCAGGAGCTCGCCCACCATGGCGAGAACAGTATTGTCGCCGCTGCGCATGGTCCTCTGCGCAGTCTTTCTCTTCACAGCGCACGTCTATGCTGCATCCGCAGTGCTAGGCATCGACCTGGGCACAGAATATATCAAAGCTGCTCTGGTAAAACCAGGAATTCCTCTGGACATCGTCCTCACCAAGGACTCGCGACGGAAAGAGATCTCGGCCGTCGCATTCAAGCCTCCTCAGAACGGCCCAAAGAAGGGAGAGTTCCCCGAGCGTCTCTACGGCTCTGACGCCATTGCCCTATCCGCTCGGTTCCCCGGCGATGTCTACCCGAACCTCAAGACCCTCCTCGGCCTGCCTGTCGACAGTTCCGCCGTCCAAGAGTACGCCGCCCGTCACCCTGCCCTGCAGCTCGAGAGCCACAAGGTCAAGAACACTGCCGCCTTCAAGAGCAAGGATGCGTTCATACCAGAGGAGCAGGCCTGGCTGGTAGAGGAGCTGTTGGCCATGCAGCTGCAGAGCGTCCAGAAGAATGCCGAGAACATGGCGGGCCCCGGCACCTCCGTGCGCTCTGTCGTCATCACAGTTCCGGCATTCTACACCGTCGAAGAAAAGCGAGCTATCGAGACGGCGGTTGAGCTGGCTGGCCTGAAGCCTCTGTCCTTGATCAGCGACGGGCTGGCCGTTGGTGTCAACTACGCGTCGAGCCGGACCTTCCCCAACATCAACGAGGGTGGGAAGCCGGAGCACCACATGGTCTTTGACATGGGCGCAGGCTCCACAAAGGCAACTATCCTCAAGATGCAGGGTCGCAGTGTCAAGGATATCGGCAAGTTCAACAAGACGGTTCAGGAGGTCATTGTTCTGGGCAGCGGCTGGGATCGATCCCTCGGCGGTGACGCCCTGAACGCAGTCATCGTGGACGACATGATTGAGAAGTTTGTCGAGACACCCGGTGCCAAGAAGGTTGGGGCAACCGTCGAAGGCGTCAAGGCACATGGGAGAGCGGTGGCGAAGCTGTCCAAAGATGCTGAGCGATTGCGACATATCCTGAGTGCCAACCAGAACTCACAGTCTAGCTTTGAGGGTCTGTACGAGGACGTCGACTTCAAGTACAAGATCACACGTGCGGACTTTGAGGCTCTGGCTGAGGCGCACGCCTCCAGAGTCGGCGCGGCGATCCAGGGCGCCCTCGATATGGCTGGCCTGAAGGTCGAGGATCTCGATTCCGTCATTCTCCACGGCGGAGCCACTAGGACGCCGTTCGTCCAGAAGGAGCTGGAGAAGGTGTTTGGCACTGGTGACAAGATCCGCACCAATGTCAACTCTGATGAATCTGCCGTCTTTGGTGCCGGTCTGCGCGCAGCCGAGCTCAGCCCCAGCTTCCGCGTCAAGGAGATCAGGATCTCTGAAGGCGCAGCATATCCCGCTGGTATCAAATGGGTCGACGGTAAGGGCAAGGCTCGTCACCAGCGTCTTTGGACCGCCACCTCCCACCTCGGCGCAACAGCAAAGGAAGTCACCTTCAACAACAAGGACGACTTCTCTGTTGAGTTCTACCAGGAGACCCCTGCCCTGGCCGCTGATGTTACGCCCGGCGTCGAGGAGAAGGCCACCAAGATCTTCAACACCAAGAATCTGACCGAGACTGTGTCTTCTATGAAGGAAAAGTATTCCTGTGAGCCCAGTGACGTCCATTTCAAGTTTGGTGTACGCCTCGCCAGCGAGAATGGTGAGGTCGAAGTTACCCAGGCCTACGTGGAATGTGAAGCCGAAGTTGTGGAGAAGGAGGGCCTGATGGACGGGGTTAAGAACTTGTTTGGTTTCGGAAAGAAGGATGAGCAAAAGCCCCTTGCGGATGGCGAGTCTTCGATATCTACGGATGCCTCCACGGAGTCTGCCGAGTCTTCCAGCTCGACCACGTCAACCGACGCTACGGAGTCTACTTCATCTACAAGTTCGACTGCCTCTGACGCCACGACCACCGAGGCTGCAGTGGCCAAGGAAGGCAAGAAGACCAAGAAGATTGTGACCATTCCTGTCAAATTCGAGCTGGAGAACTCGGGTAGTGCCCAACTAGACAAGCTTGATATCCTCCAGTCGAAGGACCGCCTGAAGGCTTTCGAGCAATCCGACAAACTCCGTCGGCAGCGCGAGGAAGCCCTGAACCAACTCGAGGGCTTCACATACAAGATCCGAGACCTTCTCGACAGCGAGTCCTTCATCGCCGCATCTACTGAGAAGGAGCGTAAAGCACTCGAGCAAAAAGGCAGTGAAGCTAGTGAATGGCTCTACGGTGACGGCGCGGATGCCTCCAAAGATGAGCTGAAGAAGCGAATCAAGGAGCTGCAGGACATCGTAACGCCCATCCAGAAGCGCATTGAGGAGTCCACCGAACGTCCACAGCTTTTGGAGGGCCTCAAGAAGGCGCTCAAGCAGACAGATGAATTTGTGAAGGACATCAAGCAGAAGATCGCCGAGGCAGAGGCCTGGTCATCGTCCCAATCAGCATCGGCCACCGCCTCGTCCGACTCTTCCACCGCTACAGCCGCGCCATCTGACGATTTCGCGGATCTGGAAGACGACTCGACGGCACCAACCACCAAGTCCCCTAGCATGGAAGACGTAATCAAGGAACGAGGCCCAGTGCCTCCACTGTACAGCCTGGAGGACCTGAAGGAGACCGAGGACCTATTCGTCAAGATCACGGCTTGGCTGGAGGAGAAGGAGCCCGCTCAAGAGAAGCTCGGCGCTACGGATGACCCGGTTCTTACAGTCAAGTCGCTCAAGGAATGGCGCGAGAAGCTTGACAAGGCTGGCCAGGATCTGGCCCTGAAGAGCGTGAACAACTTCAAGAAGAAGAGCAAGTCCAGCTCCAAGTCCAAGAAGCCCAAGGCCACCAAGTCCAAGGGGTCCGCGGACTCCCAGCAGACGATCGAGATTGGCAAGGACGGCAAGATGCCCAGCGACGAGGAGCTCGAGGAGCTGATCAAGAAGTTCACCGAAGAGGCTGCTGCGAGAGAGGCGGCGGGCAAGAATGAGGAGACGGGCAGCGAAGAGAAGATGAAGGATGGCGACGAGCACAAGCGGGATGAGCTGTGAGCCACGGTAGCGGTTAGATGCCCCCCGGCTCAGGCACTGCATTTAGATGTCAATGGATCACACTTCTTGTTTAGAAACCTATCGCCTAAGGACGATAGTGCCTTTTTCCTTGAGAACACCTGTGGCGAGAGACGTTTCCCATCCGGTTGAGCAAGTGTGTTCAAGCACAGCAGGCAAACACCTCCTAGGGTCCACCACCAAGACTAGCGGGCCGTGTGTCCTCGTCAGTGTCAAGAAGCGCGATCCTCGCTTGGAGCGCCGTCTCCCACAGGCCAAGCGTCCGTCCCTGTCCCGTACTCGCTGAAGACACGGCAACGTTCAGGCGAAGCACCGGGCTTTTCTCCTTTCCTTCAGGAGGCCGACCACCCCTCCACCCATACCTTGTGGCCCCCCGGGCGGCTGGACGGCACTGCCCACGCAGCTTACCGAGCCGCGCGAAGTAGGACTGACCGTTGCTAGATCCTGTACTTGCTGACATGTCCGAGGAGCGTATGCTCTCCCTATCATTTTCCTTTTTCCTTCCTTAATTTTCTCAAGTATAAGAAGTCCACTTTCCAAGGATCGGCGTGCTTGTGTGATGGCAAACACCGTGTCCGGCTGCCGGTCGGCAGGCTTGCAACACGGCCACGGCTTACACGTGGCTGGCCACAAGGGAAGCAAACACGGGCCATGTGATGTTTTCGTCGGCAGCAAGGTGTGCTTGTATATGTGCCAATCGTGAGCTCACAGTCCTTTGCTTCGGCCGTGCTTGCACATCCATGAGGGGGGTCTTTTTGTCGTCTTTCACCAGAGTGACACGACTACGATGCTGTGTTCTTTAGAACAATTTTAGTTGCAAAATGAGACTATCCGAAGCAAAGGACCTCGAATCACCATGTACCCATCCGAGGCTCCCTCGTCACTTCTGTGCTCATTCTGCATATCGCCTTGAACATGTCTTTCTCTAACCCTCCGGTAATGTAGTCATCCGACATCTGCTTCCCTGGCCATGCTACCTCGTGGAAGATTTTCCATTGACAACATCTGTTGTTGGTGTAACGCAAATAACCGTTGAGCCAATGATGCCTGGTACATGTAGACTCAGGCATACTAGATCCGTTGCTCCTGGCGAGCCATATTGATGGCTATCGTGCTGGGCGTAATGAAGTTAGTGGAAAATTGTTGAAGGTCTAGTTGAATTGAGAGGGCGTGGATACAACACACCCTTCGACAAGTGCCACGTCTCAGGAGATGGCAGCCAACAGACACTCACACTTGGCGGGAGCATCGTCGTATTCTTTTACGATCCCTAGCGGCGGTACCCAATGGGACCTGATAGCATTCTGTCCCACCATGGGTTGTTCGACAAGTGTAACATATACAACCAAGGTGGCTACAGCGGCAGAGACTGGAGGATGGTGATCATTCTTTTTGTTTTAAACACACAAGTCAGTGCTGACAATGCAAGTTTCTCCATGCATAGAAGTCCTCCTTGGAGTCAAATGTTGTGTATTAGGCTGATACCATGAAGGCACTGGAGACAAAGCCTGCGAGTGTTTGAAGCTGAATCAGAAGAAACTCAATAGGGAGCTGGAGTGACCATGGTCAGTTTCTGTGACACGGGGAGGGGCAGAGAGCAGAGAGAGCCGTGTCCGTTGTTGTGCAGCTTGAGCATGAGGTCGTACGAGAGCCTCTGCAAGATCTGATTTTGGAATGGGGAGTACAGAATCTGCAGTTTAGGCAGGCGAGGTTGTGTCCCATGAGCCTGTGCCGCGTTACCTTCCATATAAGTTACCGTGCGTGGTGCATGTATTGTGCTGAGTAGTGCAGCTCAGGGAAGGCAGGTAGTCACACAGCCCCTTTCTCTGAGCCTCGTCTTTCCCTCTCTGCAGGCCGGTCAGTCTGGAGGCTGTGTATCCTGGGCAAGGCACAGGCTGTGAGCCGTACAAGGACATGGTAAGATCAGAGAGAAAGAACGTACTGAAAATCCTGGAACGGCAATTGCTTGTATAAACAGGGCTTCTGACAGCGCCTTCCAACCTGGCATCTTATCTGGCATTGACTGCTCCTCCTTCCCCCCCCCCCCCCATCATCCTCCCACCCTCTCATCCCTTTCCATTCCTTTTCCTTGCCCAGCAACTTTCCATTCGTTACGACCTGCACCCACCACCATAAATCACCACGGCCGACCACCACCTTCTTGAGGGATTGTACTGCCAACGTCTTCCTCCCTTTGATTCCTCAAGACTGAATCACCACCCATACATCTTCACTGATCTCCCCACCTTTCAATTGACAAACTTGACACGAGGTACGGTTCCCAAAATCATCACCATCCCCCCATGCCTATTTTCACTGCAAGACCCATCACACAACCGCCTGTAACTCCGCCAGGCGACGCAACACAGGCGAATTTGTAGACAACCCAATTTGTTCTCAAGTTGCACTGTGCCTGGGAGGTAACGGGAAGGCTTTGTTCTGAGCCTCGGCTTGTCGACTGCCATTGACTGTAGTCCAGCCAAAAAGGGCGCGTCTTCCACCAAGCACAATTTGCAATTGCTAATCTCACTGTTGAACCAGCTGCGACAGATTTTCCGTGGAGAAGCCCCCAGTCCGATCTCGTTGCCCTCACAGTTCATCTGGAGTTCCTCTGTCGGTCTAGTACCGTCACCTCTTCAGCATCTGCCTGTCGATTCGAATAATCCACCATGCGGGTCCCACCCACCAACAATATGCAGCTCATCTGCATGTGTCTTGCCCTCTTTGTGTCGACTGCACTTTGTGTTGTTCCCTCCGTCGGGACCTTCATCTTGGACACCGTCCCCAACCATGCTTTCAAGGGCCGCAACGGCAAGGCTGCCTTTCTCAAGGCCCAGGCCAAGTATGCGCACCTGGCCAACAATTCAGCTGCCAACAAGGCTGCTGAGCCTTCTGTTCCCGGTAAGTACTTCCTGCATGGCAGTATCCGCCAAATGACCCAGTTGACAATGACTAGATGGTGAGGTGGTCGGCTTCAATGAGCAGAACGACCGTGAGTGGCTCTGCCCCGTCAAGATTGGCACTCCTGGCCAGACTGTCAACTTGGACCTGGATACCGCTTCTGCAGACCTGTAAGCCTGACAGCCCTGACTACTTGCAAGCAGTCAACCTTCTTCGTACATGCTTAACATTTTCATGGTGTAGCTGGGTCTTCACCCCTGAGTCATCTCGGCGACCTGGTTTTCTGGGAAACCGGAGCATCTTTGATGGCAATTTGTCCTCCACTGTTCGCCACGAGGATGGTCTCGAATGGTCGATAACCTATGGTACGTTGTGCGGATCACCATGCTCTCGATATGAGTAATGACTGGTGTTTTTTAGGTGATGGTACTTTTGCCAGTGGCTCAGTTGCCTCTGATCATGTTGAGCTGGGCAATCTGAAGGTCAAGAACGTCACGATTGAGATCGCAAAGGACTTTAGTGACGCTCTCGTCACCTATGACTCCTTCCTGTCAGGCATTATGGGCCTGGCCATCGACTTGCCCACGACGATTGTCTCCCACAACCACAACCCACAAGAGGAGCCGGAGAGCCACGGCATCATCACTCAGCTCAAGGCACAGAAGATCGAATCCATTGGCGTCGACCTTCAGTATCACAACAAAGGTGTCTTCACTTTTGGAAAAGTCAACACTTCTGCATACATCGGGGAGATGCATTACCAGCCACTCATGCCTCACAAAGGCTACTGGCAAGTTCAAGTATCCACATATCGGTTTGGAAACAGTAACGAGACCCTGGTCCACGCATGGCCAACCATTGTCGACACCGGTACTTCGCTGATGCTGATGGGCGACAACGGCATCGTCGAGGAGTACTGGAACCACGTACCAAGCGCAAAACGCTCGGTGAGCGAGTACGGCTACGTGTTCCTGTGCAACGAAACCCTGCCCGACTTCCACTTCGGCTTTGGCGAGGACTGGAGCGAGTTCACAGTGCCTGGTCGGTACATCAAGTACTCACCCGCCGTGGGTGGCACCCTAGGCCCTGAGTGGTGCTACGGTGGGATTCAGTCCTCTGGCATAGGCGTCACCATCATGGGTGACATCGCCATCAAGGCAATGTATATCGACTTCAACATCGCCAAGCAATCCGTCGGCTTCGCCCAGAAGCAACTCTTGGCCTGATCCCCTCACGCAAAACCAGACATGGCACCTCACAGTAAGCTTTGGACGTCACTCTGCGGAATAGGCAGAGGCGAAGTACTTACTACTGCTGCCGCTGGGTCATCAGTATTTGGCGTTGCGGTCCAAAAGCTCAATGTCTCTGGCGTGGTCGAGCTGCAAAGAGTCCCCAGGGACGAATTTCATGGGATATCGTGTTTATTCTGGCGAGGCCATCAGTTCTGTATTTTTGTTACCTTCAGCCACTGGTTTTCAAATTTTGGAGGGACCAGGGGAGAAAAAGAAGCTCTGTAGTCGTAATGTTGGAGTGATGGTCATCCGTGTAAGAAGAGGCCATTGGAACCGTTTCATGGCACTCGACGATAGTCGGAATGCTAATGTCAATTTTTGTCATGACCTTGCCGGCTCTAGCCCTTGTTGTGATCTGTGACTGGAGGTGATACGCCGGCCGTGGCCGTGTCCTCGCAGTGATGGGACGTGAGTTGGTACTGCTTCCCCGCGCCATTTCAATCCTGTCACCACCGATCTCTGCACAGACTTGCTCAAACCTTCTTCGCCCTGGCGAGCCTCACAAATGGCGGACCGGACCAAGCTCGAGGTATTCAAGAACATAAGAAGCCTGCCCCTGAAGTTTGAGAACATCATCGGTAATGTACATTATCCGCCGTCTTGGCCACTGCACGCACAACACGCTGTGCCGACCGTCCCTGCTGCCAGTGTCCTTGCCCGCTCGTGTTTCCCTTCCATCCGGGAGCCATGGGAACGCACACAATGTGGATTCGGTGACATAGAGCAGACGATGCCTCTCCTCCCTAAGGTGTCCTCTGTCACGTCATCGTGATCAAGACATTTCATCTACTTATTCCCCCCCTCCTTCTTTCCTCGCTCTTCCATCCGGGCCGTCCGTCCGGCCGGCCGTCCCGCCTGCCGTAACCGGCTTGCCTCGCGTAAAATGGGGTCGAAAATGCTGTGAGAAATCCTTGTTCAAGGAAGACATAGAATGGAACCCCCCGCCTCCATGGGTTTTCCTTCTTTGTTTTCTCGCTCTCGCCGCGAGCAGGTGCATGTCGCACGGCGGGGGAGGAGGGGTGGTTCAGGGGCGGGGATCCAAGGGGGGAAATAAATACAAGTGGCTACGCAATGATGCGGGATCGTCCGACCCCCAACGACGTAAAAACGAATGGTGGCTCGTGGTGATGGGCCCGTGCGCACATTTGGGGTGAGCTGGTGGCCTGCTGGTTTTGGGGCCCATCGTCTATAATGAATATTTGTTGGTCAAGTTCATGAATATGCGCTTCGAAGTAAGGGGCTGAGTTGGTTCCTTTGGGAGACGGCCAGTGGAGCACCGGGGGTTTTTCCTGTGGCAGTGCGGGCCGGTCTTCTGTGTCGGGCGCGGACTCTCGCGGTGGCTGGTTGAGAAGTCTTGTCGGCATCGTCCCGCAGGGTAAACAAAGCCAGGTCGGTGTCCAGGGATGTGCTCTGCCCGTCCGTCTCTTTGTTTCACCGCGGCTCAGGTTGAGGTGTCAAGCTTAGTATTTCTGCTCGCCGTCGCCATCTGGACCGGGCACAATGATAAAGTCAGCACTTCCGTTCTCGGAGCCGATGGTTCGAACGCTTCTGATTGACCTCGCGTCGGAGTTTGGGTTCTTATTTGTGTTGGGGTGGTGCTGGCTGGTATTAATAAGAGTGGCTGTGGGACTGAGCTGGACGTTCTGGTAGTGCTGGCTGCGGAGCTGCTGTGCCTGGTGCAGAACATTGCCGCCGCCAGTGCCACTCGCAGTCGTCATGCGCGGCACGAGGTGTGGGTGACGGAATCGGGGGTATTCTGGGCCAAATGATGTAGTGTAAGGGTCATCAAGAATCTCGTATTCACCTTCACTGGCCGTCGGCGTCGGCGGCAGGGCCCCCGGGACCGCCTGCTGGCTCGCCCTGGCTGTGCCTGGTCGAGATCCTCCTTGCTTCTGGTCTTGCGCCTGCTGTGTGACGGGCTGGAGGTGAGGGACTTTGGTCTGGGGGGCGGGGTTCACGGCGTTGCGCTTCAGGCGGGCCTCCATGTCCTTGATGCGTTGCTCGAGGGCCTCGAGTTCAGAGGCTCGGCTCTGAACGACCTGCTTCCTGTGGTGGGCGAAAACGGCCATGTCAGTTGTGGCGCCCTTTGTTCTCTGGATCGGCGGCTGTCAGGGGGGGGGGCAGCAGCAACAAGCGGCACGAAATGCAGAGGTCGCATTGCGCGGGCAAAAGGGCTACACACCGCTCATCGATCTTAGCATCGAGGTCAGCAACGCTCTCGTCGAGGCGGAAGATGTCAGCCAATTCGGCCGAGAAGGAGCGGGCGATTGTGCTGGAGAGATTGACTATTAGCGATCTGAAAGCCTTCAAGAGTCGGGGCGCAGTGGGTGTGGGATGGAGGGAACGAGAACTGGAACAAGAACGTACGACTGTGGTCGGCGGCCATTGGGCTTCCAGTCCCGGTCGAGGGACTCGTCTGAGAAGCCAGTATCGGCCATGGCAGAGGTGGAGTTGTCGGTGATGGTGTTGGCGTTGTTGGCGGGCTGGGGAGGGTTGGCGGTGGGCGATGAGGAGGCCATTGCGACTGGTGGTTTGCGACGGGTCGTTGTTAATGTGGTAAGCGGCGAATGACGCTGTATGTCTGCCAGCTCTGTATAGTAGTAGTCTTATGCGAAAGGCCGCGAGGATTGGTTGGAGTTGAGGAAACTCTTTGTCGCAAAAAAAGGCGGGTGAGATGGGAAGGTCGAAGGCGAGGGCGAGGGCGAGGGCGAGGGCGAAGGTTGGGGACAAGATTGGATTTACATCTAAGACGGCCGTCCAAAGTAAAAGGGGAACCTTGATTGCTCGCGGGGGGAGCTGCACAGGCAGTGAGTGTGGCAGCACAACAGCAATCAAATCATTCAAGCAGTGGCCGGACAGACGCCCAGACGCCCCGGAGCAGCAACAAGTTGACGTGCCAGAGAGAAGGAGGGTCCGCATGCATCATCCCTTGTCCCTGTCCTCAAGCGCTCTCCAGCGCCCAGCAATTGGGCAGAGGAATGATCTCAGCACTTGGCCCGCCTCCTAATCAATCAATTATGACCCGGGGCATTTGGGCCAGGGCGTAGTAGGCTTGGGCATTTTGGGCACCCGGCACTAGACATGCAGAGAGTTGCACCAGGCCGGCCGGGCCACCTGCAGCATGTCAGGGGTGTTCTCCCGACTCGGGGTCCAGTCGAGCCAACCTGTCAAGTCATCTTGTCAAGTCACCTACCTACCTCACTGTTCCCCAAGGCCTGCTATTAGCTTGCTATTATCTTGCTGGGCCGTTCTCAGAATCACGAGCAGTGAGGAAAAAGGAACGAAATAATATTGGACTTGACTACCATGTTAGATTCCAATATCAACTAGCGCGCCCTCACCCCATCCATCCTCGAGGCCGACCAGGCACGTGTCCACCAACAGTCATCTCCCACCCCACCACAAGAACCACAAAGCTTCGCCAGCATGGCCGACTGACCTCGTCACTGACCTCGTCTCCTCCTACTGACTTGTTGCGGACGGATCAACTGACTTGGCAGGCTGGCCGGCCAGCTGGACTGCATGCGGCTGATCAAATCAGCCTCCTCCTCTTCTCTGCCCTCTCCTGCCGCCCTCATCCTTCCAGTCCAGCCGCCCGTCGTGCGCGTCCATCTGGCCTGAAACAAAACGCCTCTCACGGCGCAGTAGCCCGCCGCTGGAATGGGCCAAATCAAACCCCCAGGTTGGGCATGGGCATGGACAATTAGTCGGGGCTGTCGGGCTGAGTTCATGCACCCAACCGCCGCGGACCTGGTCAACAACCCCAGCCAGCCAAGTGCCATCGAGTATCATCGAGTCGCATTCGCTCGAGTCGGGTCGAGCCAAATCGAGCCCGGTCTGCCGCATGAGCTGAGTCTAGATGACCTGGCTTCTAGTGTATCTCAGCGCATATCATCGCACCGCACCGCGCCGCACCGCATCAGCCTCGAGTCCTTGGTGATCTTGATTGACCATGACGTCCCACCGCCACCCTACCAAGTACTATGTATAGGGCATTCAGCCCGGCCCCCTGTTTCAACCAAGTTTTTTTCTTCTCTAAATCCCGCTCGGCTACCCCATGTTTGATGCCTCCATATTCGGATCGCGTCTACTTTTCCCCAGACGAACCTGGCCGACAACGGTCCGGACAGATCACCTCTGATTTCCTAGGCCCAACCAAGGCTTCGTTGATGGGAGAAAGTTGAACAAGCAGGTTACGGCGGCAGGCCGTCAATTACACCAGATCTTTCTGTAGTACAGTACAGTGGGCGCCTGTCTCATGGACATTATCCACCCCAGGCCATCCGATGTGACCCTGGGCTTGCTGACCTTATTAAGTCTACCGCTCAAATCCCACCACCTGGTCTACCCCAGGAGTCTGGGAGTCCACAGCCAGGTGGGTCGAGCTCGCCTACAGTCCGGAGGGCTGACGGTGTTTCCATGGAATATTTTGGTACGGCTTGCTTTCCTTCGAAAATGATTTCCTGCACTGTAGGATGGAAGGAAGAGCCCCACGACAACATGCAGCCCGTCATTTGGCACAGACCCGCTCTTAATTCCACGTTCATTTCTTGCGCATTTCATTGCATTGCATGCACGACCCCTTTTGCGGCCCCCCCGTCTATCAAGATCTGCACATGCTACTGCGAGTAGCCTACAATTGGGGAAATTTCCACCCTCGGCCGCTCCTAATAAGCGGGCCTCTCCGGACACCTGCTGCGGCGACGGACGAACTGCGACAAAGAGTAACACGGCACGCACGTCGGGTGATCCGCCGTCCGAAAAACAATCCACAATAGGGCTTGGGGCGGGTGGGGGGGGGGGCTCGATCGGCATCGCGGCACACACCGTCGTCGACCTCGTGTAGCGGTACGTAGTAGGCTGACCTGGGGCACCTTCTCGCGCATGACATTCCAAATTGGCGCACAGCAGGAAGATCATCACACCGAAGCGAGACAGGCATGAGAGATACAGGCACAGCATGCCTCTCTGCCGCCTCGCTATGATGATACAGCAGCCCCTGCAGCCCTCTCGCCGGCCTCGCGCATTGCTTTCTTCCTCTGCCATGCACCAAACAACGCTTCCTTGACCGTGTCCTGCCCGGCCTGGAAATTGGCCACGCTGGTCCTAATGATCATCTCGACCTGCTCCGGCGTCCACACCAGGTTGTAGCTCCCGGAGAACGTGGCCGTGCTGGGGTCGTAGCCAGGCACCGCCGTCTCGTTCGGCAGCAGTGGCAGGTACACCAAGGTACAGCCCTGCTCTACGGCCGGTGCCGGCGGGTTAGGGACGGTATGGCCGTACGAGTCTACCACCGTAGCCGGACGCTCGCCGCTGGTGCGGACGCCGTCGTAGATCTGTGCATACAGGCCTTGGAAACGGTCCGGGTCGCTGGTTCCTGGGCCGATGGGCGCCGGCGGCGGCGGCACCTTGAGGTTAGGGCGGCGCTTGCGGAAGTCCAGTCCGCGGCGCAGGCCGATCTGGCTTACCCGTTGTTGGAATGAGTCCTTCTGTACGTCGGAGGAGGCGTCCATGTTGAGGATCACATCGACCTTGCGTGAAGGATGGAGCATCACGTACTTTGCATTGCAGTCAGCGTGTTGGCTCTCGGAATATACATGACTTGGTTGAGTCTTACCGTTGGGCAATTGTTGTCTATCCCACTGTCAAGCAGATGAATTCTTGGGGAGTTTTCTATCCCCGGTGGCCGCGGAGATCCCTGCGGTGTCGGTGTGAGGTGATACAAGAAGTTGTGTTCGTTGGATGCGTGTAACGGGTGATGATTCGTGAAAACTGCAGTGTCCTGCTTTCCCCACATTGCCGCCACGCCGGATGCCAGGTTGTTGATCACGTCGCCGAGGAAATTCTTGGGCAGGTTTCTCTGTACGGTCGCGAGATAACTTGATAAAGGCCCGGCCGGGGCGCTGGTACACAGACCCAGGAGCAAGGCCAGGCTTTGTTCCGGGAGGCCGCAGGCTGACCTACCCCCTTCAAACTGTCGGCCGAAGCCCCAGGTTGGACACCATGCCTCGAGCTCGTCGCAGCCTACTTCATAGGGAGATATCTCGAACCACTGCCACCAGGCCTCCGAGGCGTCCTTGTGCTCTTCGGATCTTGGGTCTTGGTTCCGAAACGGGTGCTGCCCGTCGACCCAGTCCTTCCACGGGCGCTCGTGTCTGATGGCAGTAAGGATGGGAAGTGGCTCCGCGCCGTCCTCGAAATGGCGCTTAGCATTCGTCCATTTCCACCACAGCCGGTGGTAATCAGCCGCCTCGGAGCTAGCGGCACCCATGTGATTGACCAAGGGGTCTTCCTGCATGAAGAGATACCCTGTAGTGAACACGGCGTACAGGTCCATCGGCACAGTGTGTAGGCCACTCTTGCTCTTCTGGAACAGCGGGCCGAGGGTCTCGTAGTGGCCCTTGGGTGAGCTTAGCAACTGCTGGACTGCCTCGGGCGAAAGAGGGTGGTGCGGCGCCAGCCTCTTCTTGCAGTGGCCGATGACCTTTTCCACATCTGCATCTCCGAAGGTGTAGTACGCAGCAATGGCCCAGCCTGCTCAAGACGTTGGTTCTCACTCCTTACTCCTCACCGGCCCAGCCTCGGCCAGCAGCAAAAGTGCGTTCGTCAACTCACAGGAACCGGACACCCCGGCGACGTAGGCAAGGAGATCCCACAAGCCGGCCTCCCTCATCGCGAGCGAGTAGCCCAGGAACGCCAGCATGGCGCGGTAACCACCCCCCGAGCCGCCAAAGGCGACGGTGGGGACGTCGTCCGGGTGCACCTGCGCCGCGTCCAACCCCAGATACCGGGCGAAGGTGCGCGCGGCACTCGCCCTGCGCGCGGCGAGATACGCCGTCTCCTCCGGGCAGAGCCCCAGGCCCGTCCTGACGACGGCCTGGCGCGCGGCCTCGGGGAAGCGCGCGGGGTCGTCCAGATCCTTGGCCAGCTTCGACTCTAGGGAGGCGAGCCTTGCCGCCGACTGCGTGGTGGCCTTCAGGTCGCTCGCGAGGCCTTTGAGCTGGGCTCGAAGACCGGGGGCACCGCTTCTGCTATTGCTGCCGTTCTTGGCCGTTCCGAAGCCGCGGCTGAGGGACCGCGCTGGAGCGTGCTCGTCGGGGCCCTCTGGGTCTGCATGATCAGGTATCTGCTTTGCTAGCAACTCCTTCGCGTAGGCGATCTGCTCCTCGGTCTCTTCATCGTCGCCGGGGAGGTGGAAATGGTTTGAGGGGCGGATTTCCATCTTGCACCTTGGGGCGGCAGTGGGATGCTCTGACGAGCAACAGGACAGGGACAACAGACGAGGGTGAAACCATGCCTACCACCACATAGGGTTGTCCGTCTTCTCGAGCCCCGAGTGTGGCCATACTCACTCGCACGTGTTGCATCTTGCAAGCTTGTAGTGCCGATGTGAGGCACACTGGTGCGCGTAAAGGGGCCTCTTCTGCCCGCGGTGAACCAGAGGCCAGCACGGCCGCACGTGGCTTCCAAGCGCCTGGCGTCTGGTTGTCGGCTTCGACGCCAACCAGCGCAGGAGCATAACACGCTGCCCGTGTCTCAGCATCACTTGTGACATGGTCAAGTCATGAGACAGGCCACTTCTTTCAGGAAACTCCATGCCAGGAAGCTGGATAGGTAGTCTCGATAGGTCCTCCCTGTGCAGCCACTTGGATGTTGCCGTGTAAGCGGGCCGTCCAGAAATCGCCGCGTTGAGATGCTGCGCCGCTGGACCAGACAAGCCTTCCCTATTGACGGGCTGGGTTTGGGGTGAGATGGCGTCGTTCTCGGTACCTGCCCATGCTCCTACTTGGAAGCAAGCATTGGATGAACGAGGACTGCTGTTCATTTGCCAATTAGCCCCGGCAGGGTCCAAGTCTGGATGGACCGCGCCATAAGAGATATGGTGACTTGGATGACATGCGCCAGGAGCCGAGCTCGGTGCCGGTTATCTTATCTCCAAGCCGAGTTAGCGTACAGCGGCGCTCCCCTCCAGCACTTTAACAAGAAGCGAGCCAGGCAGGGCAGCGCGATTGGCACGTGCACAGCGACAGAAAATCCCGAACAGATCGCGACAGCCTCGACTCTCTATTTCGCGGACAAGAAAGGCGTCAATATCCACACCACATCCGATGACATCATCTCGTTAGCCATCAAGACTGTTTCTTCATTACAGTACCACGGTATTCGTGCGTGTTTCCCCCGTCCAAGACTGCGCTCTCGTGCTTGAAAGCGACTGCAACCACCCCGTGTTTGCCTGCGCCAGCTGACCACGCGCAAGGGACGCGCTCGCAGATCGTGGCGCCCATCCATCTCCTGCAGCGGCGAGACTCTCCCCTCGGTGGCTGGCGAGGAGGACCGATTTGGGGGATGATTAACGTGGCATCCTACACCCCTCTCGAATCGCTACTGTTGCTCTCCTGGATTCGAGACACAGGCGCCGAGGCCTTCGAAGCCTCCGCCTTTCCAAGGCTCTCGCACCATCTCATCAACCACCAAGATATCAAGGAGGATCCCACTTATGATGCATCGCGATTAGACCCCGACTCGCTCCAGGAGCTCTTCCTGCAGCTACTGCAGGACGAGCTGAAGAATGAGCCAAACCAACTCCAGCAGCAAGATGCCACTCCTGCCGATGCAGCGTTGTCGCCGAACAGCAAGAAGCGCAAACGCCCAGGTTCGGCTCCTCAGTTGACGAACCTACACGAAGCTCGTCAGCACGCCCACAGGCTACCGGATGCCGAGGCCAAGCTCTACCTCAAGTACAAAGATAGTGCAGCGGCGCAGCTGTGGGAGGAACAGGAAGAGCTGGACAAGTTGGAGGCCGACATTCGAGACCTGGAGTTGCAGAAGCAGCAGCAGCAGCAGAAGCAGCAGCAGCAGGAACTGGAAGCAGAAAAGTTGGCCAAGAGTGCCAGGACCACCCCGATTGTACCTCCCAAACCGATAGGGCTACCAAGTCGTCCACCAAGTGCCGCGGCAACCGGCGATGCGCAACAACCTGCCCGTCATACTAATGGTATTGCCGGGCCGCCCAAACAACCACCACCTCCGGCCACGGGTCCCGCTCCGAACCATGCAGGCCATCTACCGCCACCACCACCTCCTCCTCAGCATATCTCCTCCGCCCGGCCAGCTGGAGCGCCCACACCTCCTCAGTCCTTTGTCCAATCGCCAGCAGCGCCGCCAGCAGGACAATTCCCCCCAACGGCTGGGCCTCATGCGTCTCCCAGGCCACCTAGCGCTCCTCCGCCAGTTTTGCAACCACCACCAGGACTTCCGACATTCTCACCCCATCCTGGACAGCAAACACCCGCTGTATCAGCCTCTCCGGATATTCTGCAGAGGCCTGACAGCGCTCAGAAGCCCAGGCATCCGTCTCAACCACCGCCTACCCAGGTACCTGTGCCTGGATCACTCAAATGGGAGCCCCCTTATCAGCCGTACTCTCTCCCTCAACATCAGAGGCCCCCTCCAAACAACTCGCAGCTCTCCCCACAGCCCGGACAGCAACGTCTGCCGCAGTGGAACCCCCAACATCATCAGTTACCCCACCATCAACCACCATTGCAATATCCTCCCCAGTCACCATTTCAGCCAGTCCAGCAAGGCTACGGGCAGCAACATCCGCAGCCGCACGGGCAGCAGCAGCAGGTACAACAGCAAGGAGCGCCAGGGCAACGGCAGATTCTTGTTGCTCCGCAATCAGCTGGCCAGCCGCCTCAGCTACACCCAGCGCCTGTAAGATCACACTCGGGATCTCCAGCTCCGTTGCAGCAGCAACGGTTTCCCCAGGGGCATTCCCCCTTGCCTGGTCACACACCTCTCCCGCAGTCGCCATACCAGCACACCCAACAGATCTTTCAGCCGCCGCAACCTCCTCCCATTGCAAATCGTATCGCACCTGTTCCATCAGCAACCCCCCCGCCCCGCTCTCCTGCCAATGTGCCGCCACAACAATGGCAAAGACCGCCAACAACGGCTCAACCACATCCTATTGGCGGTCCGCAAGGGCAAATACCGTTGTTGCCTCAACCTCAACCCATACCCAGGCTGCCACCGTACAGCTCTCCACGCCCTCAACCCGCTCGGCCTAACGTGCCACAACACATCTTGCCACAGCCTGTCAGCACGCCGGGCCCATCGCAGAGGCGTCCTCATCCTATCCTACCGCATACTCCCACCACGGTTCCCTTCGCTTTCCGCAATGCTGGCAGCGGGACTAGGTGGACTGCAGCTCAGCCGACGCCCTCTACTCCAGGACCCGGTATCGGCGATCTGGTGAGCCCTGCGCCTGAACCTCTCAGCCCTGTTATGCACACAAACAGCGTTCGGGCGTCCGAGACCCAAGCGTCGCCCACAAAATCCAAGGTCGACGACGACGTGCCGACTGGCAAGAAATCGTCCAGCACTCCCCATAGTGCACAGCGTGGGCTCGAGACTCGCGAGCCTTCTCGCTCCAGGCGGACACCTTCTGTTGTATCGACACAAGAAGCTACCGATGACGTGGACGTAGAATCTGCTACCAAGGTTAAGCGCGAGGAGGCAACGCCCAAACCGCTGGAAGAGACCGGTGATACTACAGCAGATGAGAGTGTATCAGGTCGACGCCATGTGACCTCGCCCAGAGCCTCAAGAGGTGCAGTTAAGCGCAAACGCCAGGAGTCGTTGGCATCTGATCATCGTGCCGCGTCTGAGAATCGATCACGGATCCCTCCGCCTCCTCCAGGTATCCCGACTCACGTGCTATGGACTCGCGGCTTTCCCCGAGTTAGTGTCTCTACTTTGGACCAAATTTCGGGCCACAAGCACGCAAACATGTTTTCCCATCCTATTCGCGAGCGAGACGCCCCGGGTTACAAGACGATCGTGCTTAGCCCAACCGATCTGAAGTCAATCAGGGCGGCCATCACAGCCGGAAACAAAGCTGCAGCTGCGGCAGCTGCAGCGCTCCCTGAAGGTGAGCAAGGCACCAGCAGCGTCTGGCTACCCATCAGCGAAGAGCTGGTGCCACCCCGCGGCATCATCAACAGCTCACAACTCGAGCGCGAGTTGGTGCACATGTTCTCGAATGCCATCATGTATAACCTAGACCCGCACCGTGGGCCAGGCACAGCCTTCATGAAGGGCAGTGGACGAGGCGGCAAGGGGGCGAACGACCACGGCCAGGGCGGTCACGGCGCTGTGGGGGCAGACCCGGGATTTCTCGGATACGCCGTCGACGAGAACAGCGTCGTGAACGACACACAGGCCATGTTCGCGGAGGTCGATAAGCTGCTCATGGAGCTGCGCTCTACTGAAGCGCAGCCCGGGGTATCGCTCGCGCCGTTACCGCCAGGGGCCGTACCCGCAAGTGATAGGTTGGCTCGCTGGGCTGCATCCACGGCTGACCCATCGGCTGATACGCCTGCTTCAATGGCTGCTGTTGGTGGCGAAGACCCGGGTGATGATGGCGAAGACCATCACACAGACCGCGATGCTGAGAGCACTAGTGGGACTGTCAAGAGGCGACGCGTCGGCCGCGGCTGAGACTTTGGTCCTCGATTTCAAGCAACACCTGGAATCACATGTGTCTCACGTGGCGGGTTCAAACTTGGCGTCCCCAGCCGTGGGAGTTCAGTCTCCCTATTCTCACGTTATGTAGGTGGAAACTGAGGATCGAAGGCCACAAAAAGGCCATCGCGGTAACGCAGCGAGACTCCGCCCTCCGCACCCATCGTCAGTCGCCGTTCAGGCTGCGCTCTTGGACACACTGGTCATCATCCACACGGCCACGGACGCCCAGACTTTGGATGATGGGACTTAATCAATTATTATTAGACTTTGTCGGGGCTGCACTGCGTTGCACAGAGGATACAATAGGCAGACGGTGTGTGGGGGCCTGACAGCAGATCGCTCGTCGGTGGTATTGTAGAATTAGACTACATCAATGCGAAATTGAAAGACAGACCCGTTTTGCATTACAACACATCTACGCCTTTAACTGCCGGTTGAGGACAGCACCCTGGTCGTTCGCGGTATCGATGTGCTTTGTACGGCACGGCAAGCTTGTCTTAGATACGCATCTTGCGCTGGTTGCAGGGACGGCCACTACTGTCTCTGCTCTAGAGAAGATGCCCGATTCTCTGACCCGTACAGCATTCTAGGCTTTGAACTTGATATCGGATATTCCCACCTGCAAAAAGGGAGGATACACCGCAGGCACATCACTCAGTGGCGCATCGTACCAGGAGCTGTAGCTACTAGCCACCCAGAAAGTATCACCGAGGCTAATCAACTACACACCCACATGCTATTTTCATACTTGTAACATGATCAATCACTTGGCATACTTCAGGAAAATGTGTACTTCAGGATTGGTCGTAGATATAGGACCTCCGGGTACGGACTCCATAGGGTTACTTAAGTATAGGGTGCGGGTTGCCCGAGTCTCTAACTGGCTACTAGTGACATGTCGGTTAACTATTTATTTCTGTAGGTCTATCGTATTGTGTCGGAGACCTCCACCTACTAGACCCCCGACTCTCACAACTAGTTGATGTTCCATCTCACATCTGAGGTCCCTATGCCGATCCCATCACTATCAAAGTCCACAGGCGTCCAGAGAATGAGGCAAGGCATCGTCGGCGTGAAGCAGGCAGTCCCACGATCCGCTGAGAGTACAAAAAACAATCACCGTCCATTTGGAATACAGGTTCATGCCGCACAATATTGCGCTATACTGCGCTTATTGTTTCCAAGTTGAAGGGTGAGAGTTGTCAACGTTATAGAAGATCCCGGCATTTATGTACTTCATCATCCCCTGAGCACAAAATACCTAATCAAGTGATTGAAATTATGCACCGCTGGCCTCCTCATCGGTCGCATTCTTGAACATCTATAGTGCAGCTGATATCAAAGCAGTCTTCCGGCCCCTGGTCTGCCCAGATGCATGTCGATCATGGAAGCGGAGACGAGTGGCACTTCGGGCCGCAGGCACATATCAGTCCACCGCCACCGAACCTGTCATAACTGCCTGCTTGATGAAATAGCAGGGACATCTAATCGAGATGCATGGCCTCGGGCCATGTTGGTGACCCAGTCACATTAGACCCCTGCCTCGGCCCCTCACCGTCCTGGTCTACGACCAGGTCACGAACCGGTCGTCGTACAGTAGCCCGAAAGCTGATGGATTCTGCGGGGGCCCTTTTCCAGGGCCAACGTAACGGAGGAGAAGCTGATTGCCTCGGCTGAGGGGGTGCATTGCATTGGCGCACAGCAGCTTGCTCGCTACCGAACTTGAGCATCGCGCCGAGCACGCAGCAGACGACTTCTTTTCCTTTTTCTTTTGCTCGGCGAGTTGACAGTCTGGTGCAGTCTCCGTCGTCATTCGCGCGCCACGCCTGCATGCCGACCCTGGTGTGTGTATTCCCCGCGCGGGTAAACATGGGAGTGAGATATCTGGTCTGCTGGTGCAGCTGGTCTACTTACCTAGTAGACTACCTAATTAAACATACATTTCCGTGATGTATAAAGTCAAGGTGCCCGCTAGGTCGTCCCAATAATATGCTCTTGAAAGTCCTGTTATGTTTCATCTGTCTAGGTATCTGCTCTAAGCTTCGTTTTTCGTTTTGAAAACTTGTCACAGGTATAACAATTCAGCAGGCGAGAGAATGTTGCTCAAGTTTGCGGTTTTGCCCCTGGGCGTGCTCGCCTTCGCAGATACCAAAGCGAGTGAAGCACAGCCCGTAGGTGAGACTCTTAGAACAGAGTGTCTACGTTATCAGTCTTGTAAGGCTAATTAGGAAATATCGACTGGAGGGGCAGAGCCAGGCGAAGGCGGCCCAGAGAATTCCCTGCTGCCATTTGAGTCTGTGCAGCTCGACGACAGCAGGATCAATGCCTTGTCGGACCTGTATGGCGATGATGCAAGCATCTTCAACTTCGGAGATGCCAGCTCTGCCGGCCCAAGCGTTGTGCCCGAGACTGGCTGCAAGGCATTTCCGGGCGAGAGCCATTGGCCATCTCAGGACCATTGGTCGCTTCTTGCGAATCTGACAGAAGAGGCTCTAATCAAGGGCGAGCCATCTGCTGCTGTGTGTTATCAGGACTGGCCACAGTACGATGCTGAGGACTGCACCTCTATCACGGGAAGATGGGGCTCGCCTAGGTTTCAGTACGCGTATCTCCCCTTCTGTTTTGAACTCCTTTGTATTTGTCAAATTGGTTGCTGATCACCGAACAGGTCTTACGATCCGACGGGGATAGACTGGCCATTGCTCGAAGGCCTGTCCTGCCTACCGCCCAATTTGACAAGACCTGGTGCGACCTGCAGCCTTGGGGGGCTCCCGTCGTATGTCATGAACGCGACCGATGTCGCGAAGATCCAGCTCGCAGTCAATTTTGCCAGGAATCTCAACGTGCGCCTCGTTGTGAAGAACAAGGGCCATGATTTCAACGCAAAGTCTACCGGGGCGGGGGCTTTGACGGTGTGGACCACATATCTTCAGGACATCGTCTACCTCGGCGAGAGTCACGACTACGGGACTGGCCACACTGGCCCGGCCTTCAAAGTCGGCGCTGGTGTGGAGGCGATACAGGTGTACGAGGCTGCCGACGCATTGAACCTGCAAGTCGTGGGAGGGATCGCCAGAGTAAGCTCCTCTCATACATCTGTATCTCATACCATGGGGGGAAAATGGCTAATCAGGTATTATCATAGACTGTCGGCCTAGCTGGAGGATATTCCGCCGCAGGTGGCCACAGCCCATTGATGGGCTTGTACGGCATGGCTTCTGATCAGATCCTGTCCCTGGAAGTCGTGTTGCCGAGTGGGCGATTCGTCCATGTTGACTCGGAAAATAATCCTGACCTCTTCTTTGCCCTCCGAGGAGGAGGTGGTAGCACATACGGGGTTGTGACCTCCATCATCATTGCTGCATATCCCAAGCAGCCCGTCACAACAGTCACCTACTCGTTTAATACAAGTCAAGGAATCGACATTGAAACATTTTGGAGCGGAGTGGATGCCTTCTGGGAAACCTTCCCGGCCAACGCAGACGCTGGACTGTACAGCTATTGGTTCATAATCTGCCCCGACAGGGAGACATGCACATTCTTGATGCTGCCGCAATGGGCCAACAACTTGTCGGCTGCCAGTGTGCGGCTGCTGAATCAACCGTTGTTCGACGAGTTTGACAGCCTGGGAATCCAACCCCAAAATATCACTTACACCGAGTACCCAGGTCTGCTCGAAGCCTTCACAACAACGTTCCCCGACTCCTCGGTGGGCGTCGGGACCTGGAGCGCCCACACTGCCTCAAGGCTCTTCCCGCGCTCCAACTGGGACGACGCGGCCACCCTGTCAAGGCAGTCGAGCGCCATCCGCCGCGCGATAGAGGCAAACGGCCTGATGATCGGGTACAACTTCAAGCCCGCCGACAACCCCCGGGTCAACCAGACCAACGCGGTTACGTCCGCGTGGCGCAACACGCTCTCTCATGCCATGACGCCCGCAACCTTCAGCGCCACCGACACCCCCGAGGACATCGCGGCCAAGAACAGGGAGCTGGTGGAGACGCTGCGGCCGTGGAGGGAGGTCAGCCCGGGCGCTGGGGCGTACATGAACGAGGCGGACGTCAATGAGCCGGACTGGCAGCAGGCCTTCTACGGGGACAACTACGGGTACCTGTATGGGCTGAAGCAGAAGTATGACCCTTGGGGGTTGTTCTATGCGCCGACGGCCGTGGGCAGTGAGGACTGGTACATTACTGGCCAGCTTCCGTATTATCCAACCCAGAACGGGCAGTTGTGTCTGACGGCCTAATTGGGGAATATTGGGTATGATCCATGGTAGCATGGGTCAGATGGATTCTTCAAACGATGTATATACCTAAATGGGCAAATGTTTGAAACCCGATGCTGTACATCGATTCCCTAGGTACCTAGGTATTCTCTAAACGTTGGTGGACCTGGTTTCATCGCCGCCACATGTTTGACACAGTCCCCAAGGAGGACGATTTACCCGGGCGTGTCCTGAATCGGAACATGTGAAAGATGTGAATGGCAGGAATCCCAGGAGGATGGTGACAGTTCTGTCAAATGCTCACATTGCGCACAAGCGATAGCGGATTCAGTGGCGGCAGGAAACAATTGCCGGTCTGCACTGCCATCCGGACTAGGTGCCATCCGGACGGGTCAGGGACGTCAACAGGAGATCGGATCAGTCGCGGAGAACGTTTCAAACAACAATTAGTTACATTGAAGGGTATTATCACCGAATCATGACTCGGAACTGGCCGAGGGTGTAGAAGCACACGCGCAGGCTAAGTGGCTCTCTCATGATTTCCGCTTTCCGCTCCTGTCGCTCGACCGCCCGCGCAGGCCGAATGTGCCCTCGCTCAGCCTGTCGAAACTGCCAATCTTTGGCAGCGGCCTGGCGGCGGCGCTCTCGAGGTCGAAGAAGCCCTTGCAGTCGTCCGGGAAGGACGAAGACGAGGCCGTGGAAGACGGCCGCGTGTAAGTGAGGTTGGGGGCGGTAAGACCGTCGGCGGCCCGACCCTGGTAGAAGTGCTCCCATTCCTCGGACGCCGGCCGGCGTGTCGCACGTCCCGAGCGCGACCTCGAGCGAGACGAGGACCTGCTCGTAGTCGAGGACCGCGCAGCCCGGCTCAGCATCCTGGACACCCTGGAAACCCAGCTCCCGTGCCTCGACGGTGTTCCCCCAGGGCTATCATCCAGCTCGGCCGCGTGCACTTTCGCCCACGGGCGCGGAAACTGTCCTTGCGCGAAGATAGGGATCCTGATACCGCCCTCTGAATCCGCAGGGCTGAACCCGCGTGGGATGATCGATCTTGGTATCTGGGGAATGCTCGATCTTGTACTCCGTGGCACGCTCAGTGTCTGCGCCTCTGATGTGCTTGAACGCGTCGGGGCCCTGGACTGCCCATATGCCACTTCCTCGTCGCTCTCGTCGCTGCCCATTGTACCTATCCATACTCCGACCCCCACCGGCCTCAAACCCTTGCGCCTGCCCGTGGCGAATGTCCAGAGCCTCCTGCGACGCCCTTTGAGGCAGACATAGACCGTGAATGCAACTGCGAAGATAGACAACAGAGTCGAAAGAACAATAGCGGCGATACTGGTCGAGCCCTGACCTTTGCTGCCTGCAGTCTTCTCATTTGAAGGAACAGCAGCAGTACCTGTTGGGTCTGAGGGAATAGTCATGTTGGACGGAGCACCTGACAGATCTGCCCTGCTTGTGTCAGGGAGAGACGGCGACGGTGTCCCAACAACAACAACTGGCGGTGGCGTGGGCGTGGGCGTGGGCGTCGGTATTGTGGTGAACTGGCCAAACGTCTCCGTCGTTATTACCGGGTCTTCTGGTCCCGCTGTTGCTGAAGCCGAGACCAACAGTTGTGTAGGAAGGCCAGCCAAGGTCAGGCCCGGGGTCAAAGGGTGAGTCTCGAGTAAAGACAGATCAGACTCCTGAAACCTGATTTGCAAGGCCGGTCCGACTGTGAAGAGAGGAGGGCCTGCCTCTTTTGTCGCCCCCCAGACACCGCCCCGGAAGTCCGTGGTGTCCGTCGTGCATGTGAAGCCACTGGGTAGGCAGCTCAGTCAGACAAGGCATAGCGGAGGCGCGGTGTTGAAGCATACAACAGGAGATTCCGTGCTCACCTGGGGACGCAGTAAGCAGCAGTCTCCTCTGGCTCGACAGCAGGGAATCCCTCAGCCGTTCTTGTCTTTGTGATTTGACATCCCGGCCCAACCTCGAACCCACTTGGACATATTGCCGGTGAGTAATACTGGAAGCCCTGATCTGCAAGATTGGCAGCCCAACTGGGAGGATCGCACGATGCCGGCCCTGTGGTCGGGAAGGGAGGGAACTGTGATGGTTGCTTGGAGGAAGTCAAGAGCCAAGATATGGGGCAGGGCGGAGTGAAGATGGTGGTTAGAGGTGCGAGAGGCGCCGTGATGGTGACAGCCATGATGAGAGGCGGTGAGCCATCGACGAGTCCTCACCAGCACCACTAACTAGAACACACACAAACACACAGGCTGATCACACCGGGTAGACGATCTACAAAGGGTGGTTTTCCGGTTGAGGACCACCGAGATCGACGGGAGCGGAAGGGCAGGGCCAGGACGAGGGCCTTCGCGCCATCTTATCGGCTGACCCAGGAGACCAGACCTCCCGCTATTGGCATCGTGGAAGATTTAAGCTTGTTCAGGAGCCGGAGATCGCTCTCGATCCCCGTTCCCATCCCCCCACACGATGGCGTAGCACCGACGAGCTGTCAGAGTAGTGCTAGGCGTCGAACCCCGGCAGCGATCAAACCCTATAGTAGAGACGTTGGTTCCTCGCACTCCGCTCCGGACTGAGTCGTTTTGTTTGACGGGACGAAGGAGGAATCCGGCGGCTCTGGCTGGTGGAGCAGTTCATTCCAAGGTTGGGCCCAGACCTCGAGCGCAAACGAGAGGCCCGAGTTGGGATGCAGTCGGTTGGCTGCCCGCCCAGAGATGAGACCTCAGAGTGGGCGCCCCAAACACCAGATAAAACGTCCAGCCCGCGGCTCCCCTGACGTTCCGCGATCCTCGTCAGCAGCCGACCCCGCATCGCTCCCTCACGATGGCTGCACCATTGGCCGCCAGAGACCCATGGCGGATGGAAAGCTGCGTGCAAGCGAATTTCATCCGAAGGTTTCTAAAACAGCAAGAAGTCGGGATGACGCTGCCTGGCAGATAAGATGTCACCCATCCGAGGAACTGGACGAGGGAGCGTGCAGCGACGTTGGCAGTTGTTCGGCCGAGTCTTGTCCCGCTCGTCCTCCCGCCGCAGCGCCCAGACTCCTTTTTGCGATAAGTCACCCCATTGGCACTCAGTTGTTAGTTGTTGCAGTGCCTCGCCCAAGCAACTCTTACTTCATCGCTTAGTAGCCGCCGTTGAACACAAGTGTGTCGGTGTGTCTGAAACCCCCGCTATATCTTCATGTCCCCGGATATTTTCCGTCGTATTATACTGGATTTTGAGTCTGACGACCGGTTTGATGTGTCCCGTTAATCCCACCCACCCATCGGGCTAAGCAATATCCTCACGACCCGTCAATGTGGGCAGCGAATGAGTGGTCTGCCGGCTTCAAGGTTTTACCCAGGTCTCCCCCGAGCCAAGGAGTGGGTTTCCTGGAACCATTGAGTTCAAACTTTCCGCTAAAATACCATCATGAGTCCTTGTCTTCGGCATCGATGCTTCTAACACGGGCGACCAGTCCCGGCGGTTATTGTCGTGATGATGTCTCGGTGCTGCACACTCAACCTCACGCGAGACCCAATTTGGGTCTTTCCCGAGTCTACCTAATGTTTGAATCGCCCGGCATATGAACAGCGTCAAAACCTCCCCCACCATGACGTTCTACAGACGGCGCCGCCGGGGAGCCTGTTGGGCTGAAAGCCAGCCGAGGCTGAGTCGTCCCAACATTGAAGGCCGTCGGCGACTATAGCGTGAGATTCCCAGCTCTCCTCGTCGACACCACTGTGACGGGATTGGTCACGAATCGCTCCCGCCGAAACCACCATCCTTGGATCCGTCTCCCGTGGTTATCGTCCTCGGCACATCGTAGTAGCCTCCCGGTTAAACAAACGCATTATTGTCCGGTTGGCACTAACTAAAGCTGGCTTGTTGCCTCACCTGAGGATGATCAAGGTCACTGGCGTCGAGGGAAAGGCTGTGGCAAGTGGTAACAACTTCCAAGATTGACAGCCCCCGTCGCGTAAATTCCACACTTGTTCTTCTAGCCGTCCCAGTTCCAGCCAGTCGGAAGCCTCCATCAAAGCATTGATAGTTAGCTGAAGAAACAGAACATCTCACCTACCAAGTCGAGCCATACATAGACTCGGCGACTCTATCTCGCCATTCAAGACGAGGAAGGAATGGCGTCTAGACTGGCATACACTATAGTAAGGCCTGGTCATCCCCGGCTCCTTGGCTCCTCTGAGAATGTACGGTGGAAATGGTGTCACATTGACCTTGCCCGGCCCCCTTTTCGACGCCCGAGGCACAACCTTGCCCTTGGTTTGGTTGGTCTTCTGTTGCTAACAGAGACTACGGACCGCAGACCAGCTGACTTTGACGATTTCCGGCGGATAGTGGCAAATAGATGACACCCATGTGCTTGTCCTGTAATTTGGAATTCGTAAATAGGTCCCAAATCTGAAGTACCAAATACCGGGCATCTCGGACGAGAGTAGCGGAGGGAGGGTCGCTGACGCATAATGTCGGTTTACGAATATCTTTGCAATGAGAACAATTCGGTCATCGTGAAATCACTGGTTCCTGAAGTTCACGACATACAACCAAATCCGGATCGACTATGGCAACTATTGAATGCCGTGTAGTCTAGGACCCGCCTCAGGCTCACTCATCTGGAAACCAATCCCATGAACAATCCCTGCTTTAGGTAGGTGCCTTTCCACCACCATTCATTATCTAACGGTGAGTCCTTGGAGCGTTTACAGCTGTGTGAAGGGCCCGCTCGCATTTTTTGCAAAAAAAAAAAAAA
>LJJS01000220.1:133143-189890 GCA_001447215.1 Diaporthe aspalathi
AAATTAGAGATTTTTGCCCGGGTTAAGAACAAAACCAACTTTCCACCACCAAGGAAGTCATTCAAATTGCGATCTCGGCCCGGGATCGCTTCAATGCATGCGCTACTACTGGCTTTATATGGGGGAACTGGCACTATGGCTCCAGTGGGCGATAACGCTGCTGCCGAACTACGTCACTTTCAACCAGCTCATTGTCTGATGACGTTTCGATTTGAAGACTTAAGCCCCCGACGGACTTCAAATGAGTCTTGGCCAATTCTGGTTTACGTTGGCCATGTCTCGAACATATCACGGGGCAGAATCAAGGTACGTAGCTTGGTGTTGCCTGTTAAGGTGACTGCTTTCACATGCTATGAGAGTAGGACATCGAATTGAAATACTTCGCTGAATGGCACAAGCATTTCCTTCACGTCTTTTTTATGAGCCAGGGTTTCCGTCTTGAAACCACATATGGGAACAGGATGGGATTTAGGTATTGAAGTAAAGCGCGGTTTAATCATTAATATGGCAAGACTAGTCAATGTGCAGTGAAAGACTGATATAGAAAGAGAATCTGTATTGTGACTGATACATAGAGACGTCAGATAGGAGTGGCCACTCCTCCTGACTGTAAAGATTGTGTCATGGAATTCCTTTCCTAGTGCGAGCCTTCCACAAGCATGTCTGCTTTAACTTGGCCGTATAAATCCCCATCCATGGGCTGAATTCCGCGTCTAAAGGTATCAAATGTTAAGTTTCAGGTACCGCCACTCGAACCTTACCAGACGCCGATTCAAGGAAACTTCCCAGGGTATTGCAAATATAGACATCCTCCAAAGACATATCATGGTAACAAAGGAAAAGTAAACAACTCGGATACATCTGCATATAGCAGCACCTAGATCAGAGAGGATTGGGGTTTAGTTTCGGCCGTTGGTCTTCGCAATTTCCTTGTTCTTCTCAACCTCGGTTGCCTGGTTGTTCAGTCGACCAAATTGCCATTCTGGAAGGGTGATGCCGGTCTGCTCGTTGATGGTCTGCATCAGAGGCGGCAACATCTGGTACACGTCTGGGCAAAGGTCAGTATTTTGCAGACTAGGAATGGGAATATCGCATTTTGCCATTCTGAACTTACTGCGCATGGTGTCAACGCTGCTGGACGAGCCAGCCTCACCACCGGCCTGAGAACCGGTGTTCCACACGCTGATCTTGGGCTGCATGCCGGCGACAGCACTGGCGTTGGCATGTGCCAGCTCGACGTATGTGCCCTTCTCGATCATCATGTATTGCAGCAAGCCGGCGGGGCCTCCAAAGGCCTGTGCCATCTGCCCGTAGGCCGAGGCCATGGCCGACAGACCCTCGGCCTCCTTCACCCGCACCTGCAGCTTGGCCTCGGCGTCCTTCAGGGCGGCATAGTTTGCGGCGTCGGCCGCGGTGCGCGTCCTGTACGCATCGGCGTCGGTGGCCTGGTTGGTCTTGGTCAGCTGCGCCGAGGCGTCGACCTGGACCTCGTAGGCCCTGGCGTCGGCGGCCTGCTGCTGGGCCTCGCGGGCGATGGACGCCTTGACGACGTCCACGGCGCGCAGGCGCTCCAGCTCGGCCGCGGCCCGCTTGATCTCGACCTCGCGCTTGAGCTCCGCGTCCCGGGACTCGGTCGCGCGCGCGGCCGTGATCTTGGCGATGTCCAGGTCGCGCTTGAGCGTCGTCTTGCGCGTGTCCAGGCTGGCCTCGGCCGACGCCCGCTCGCCGTCCCGCTCCGTCTTCTGCACCGCCGTCTCCGCGTTGATCTTGGCGAGCTCCCTCTCCTGCCGGCCCTTGCGGTCCGCCTCGCCGACGGAACCCTTCTGCTGGGCGTCGGCGACGTCGATGCGCGCCTGGTTGATGGCGCCCTCGTGGGCCTTGCGGGCCAGCGACTGGAAGTAGTTGGACTCGGGCGCATCGCGTAGCTCCTTGACGTTGGCGTTGTAGATTTTGAGGCCGAATTGGTCTAGCTCGCTCTGAATGTTGCGGAAGATACGGCGTTCTGCCATGTGTTAACAGCCAAACAAACGGTCATGTTGCTGACATGCAGTTAGGGCTTACTGAATTCCTCACGCTCAGTGAAGATCTCTTCCATGGTCATACTTGACACTAGCACACGGGTCTCGCCCTCGATGATGCCCTTGACAATGTTGTCCAGATGGGCGGTTGCGTTTTTACCCTTTGCGCTCGTGTCTGTGAGCAGCATGGCGTACTTCATGAGGGAGTCACCACGGTCCTCTAGATTTTGCACATGGCCGGCATCAGCGCCAATTTTGGCATTTGCGCCGCGCGCGTTGACATCAGGGCCGACAGTGAAGACGACTGGCAGAAGAAATTGTAGCTTCTCCTTGGTCATGGCCTGCAGGCTCATCGCGTAGTCATGGGGTTGGACACTAGGGTGAGCGCGTTAGAATGCAACATTCGGTGACAGGCTCTGCTTTGATATATTTGCGCACCTGAACCTCGTGCATCGTTGGAAGGGATAGATCCAAGCAGATTTTGCGATCTTAACCGAGTCGATTCCCATGCCTGTCAAGGCAAGGTACTCGTCGGGTGCAGCGACGCTGTAGTGGGGTAGGGGTGCCATTGTTGCGAGTCGAAGGGCTTGTATGTTGGGAAATCGTATTAGAATCTCCTGATTTTAGGGATATGAAGTTTGTCGGTCTCTGTTAAGGTGTGGAATACACCCGGAGAAGGTGTTGCTTCTTGTAGAGTCCAATATATATGCTTAGTCGGTGCTTTGAGAATGGGGACTTCGATATGCGTTCTAGAAACGCACTAGAAGTAAGTCGTGGATAGGAACCGGGCTAGCTAATCGTAGATCAAAACCGTCTTGGGCCGGGTTCAAAGATGGTTTCCAAATGATAGAGGCAGTGTTTTTTGGATTAAAAAGAAAAGATCCAGTATAATGTTGTTACAATGACCTCCAGCTTGCTAACCATTGTCTATCACGATCTCGTCACACACACTGGGGAGTTGAGCCTTATATATATACTCTTCAAATATCTATATCCTCAAGTGACGCTTGGAAAGACGCTCGGACCGAGTGAAGGAACAGAACCTGATCTTTGTTGTTCTGCCTCACGGCCATGCTCTCCAGCCATTCGGCCCTTGGCAGGGCCGTCTTGTTTGCCTGTTGCTGCCCGCGACCCGCATTGGGCCGAGCCGGAACCGATTTCGAAGGCAGTGTAAGACGGCTCCGCCTCATTCAGGTGACTTCCTGCGCCCGATCTCTTTGTGTGGCTGTGATTACTCAGGCCAGAATGAGAGCGGTACTAGTGATACGCGGTCGACCCTGGCTCTGACTTCGGGACTGTCAAGTGTCATCCCCAGAGCTTGGCGTCTAGAAGACCATACCATAAAGGGGAATGTATCGAACGATCGGTGGCCGAGTGTGTGATAGCAGCTTAATCAGGACAAAGGGAGCCGGACAGTCGGCACCGGCCCCAACCAACAACTGGCCATGAATCTTAAGGATCCCTCGCGTCTCGCGTCGTGCGGAATCAGGCAGTGCAGATGCGCGAATCTTGCTGCCTTGTGGTTGTACCACGGGGCGGCCGATTCGCTTGTGCAAGCATTAGAATCCTTCCTGGCCGAGACTGGATTGTGGCAGAACCCGGGAGTAACGGTAATTGGCTTGCTTATACAAGCATCATCATGATGGCTTATGCTGCGAGATTTATTCGAAGGGAACCCGAGAAATACGGCACGGAATACCATCATGGTATGTTCTTCGATGCCTTGTGTGTTGATCGGAAGGTCATCATTCAATTTTGATGGCGACATTGATGATTATCGTGGTTCCTGCATCCGGGACTCCAATCAAACGTAAGAATTGTCCTGTTGCTATGGCCTATTGCCACTTCATACACAGCCACTCTTCTAATGCCGCTTTGGCGTCTGAACTCACGCCAGGTCGACATGGCGGCTTTAGCGCCACTGTCAGGCTCCCCCCCAAGATCCCACGTGCCTTGGCTGCTTTGACGTTTACTTGGCTCGGTACACAATGCGGAGACTTGAAATTGGACGGCGTTTTTCAAAGACGGTCACTCTCTCAGCCCAACGCTAGAAGACCAAGCCAGGGCATACTCCAGTGTTAACGTTGGAAGACCAGCATTCCTGAAACTTTCTGGTTCCTTCATCACTCTCAATGCCCGAGTGGACCGCTCTACATCGTTTAGTCACTGGGGGCTTTCACTGATTTCAAGCCCGCAGAGGAATCGTGCTGCTGCCTCACAACGAGACACGCTTAGAGATTGAGATCAAGAATCACGCAATATGTCACCCAAGATACATGAGGACCGTTTCGAGGTTCAGGGAGAGCCATCTGCCTTGGTACCTCCACCTTCCTACACCGAAGCAACCGCACGAAGCGGGTCACAATCTCGTCCTCCGATTTACGATGAGAAGGCGACCATAGACCCAATAGACGAGCTGGTCAGCCGCCTACCCTTCTTGGTCCGAGAGGGGCAGAGATCGCAGGCCAGCCAACGGCTGAGCGAGGACGACACTATCATCCAGCATATTACACCCTTAATCAGGCAGTTCTTTCTCGAATTCTCGACAAATACAAACGCAAAGATGGCCAGAACCCCCCACGAGTCACTATATGCAGAGTTGATGCTGGTCCCACAGGGCCCGGCACCCAGTAACGAGGGGTGGGAACTAGCCGGGCTCAACGAGAGGAGGGGGCAGAGTGCGTTCTTCAGATTAAGTAGAGTTGACGCCCCAGGCCAAGTCAGGTGGGAGTCCAAGGATGGAACTCCGATGCATATCCGCGACGACGCGGCGGAGACGGACATGCTGTGGTGGCGTGATGAGGATCAGGCTCTCCGCCTGGCTTCGGCCCTCAGAGCCATCATAACCCCTGAGCGATCCGGGAAGGCTGAGGAACAGCGGCGAGAAGATGCGGTGCAGCACGAAGCAACCGAACAGTCCGACGGCAAAGGGAAATCACCGATGCGGTCTCTCTTTGGCCTCTCGAAAAAGTCACGGTCACCATTGGAGCCGACGACTCCGAAGATAAGGAACAAGACGTTTGCTGCCGATTCCTTGGAAAGCCTACGTTTGGACATTCAGGTGGAGGAAGTCACTTTGCGGAGAGAAAATGACTTTGGGCTTTGGGAGTCATTGTCAGGATGGGCCATCGTCGTCAAAACGACAGTCTTGTGTTGACAGAGCCACCTAGGTAGGTATATGGCAACCATTTCAAGTTATGATTACTTTGCAAGAGTCTTGAAAGCCGATCTATTTCGTCTTGACCACGTTAGAGCCCTCACCGTAAATTTTCCTGAAGTCTCTCCAGGTGTTGCGCCTCTGAGCTGTCGAGTACTCACATGGATGTTTGTCATAAACCTGGTTGGCGAGCATATATGAGTCCTTCTAAACTCAAATCATATGGCCTCTGTGCATATTACAGTCCCTGTCTGCCAGTACGCCTCGCTGCTCCCCCATAAGCCCGCTGTCAGACTCCAGCCCATCTAAATTGAACCAAAGCCACACTCCTCACCACTCTAAGCCAGATCCTTCCTCAACACCAAGAGATACAGATCGTCCCGCAAAGCCTTACCGTTAACGAGTTTGTCGTAATGGAACGGCCTCTCCTCCCCCTCGGCGATCGCATAGCCCCGCCGCAGGTACCACGCGATCAGCTCCTCCCGCAGCCACACGACCGTCATCTCCATCCGGGCGGCGCCCATCCCGTCGCGCGCGCGCCTCTCCGCCTCGGCCAGCATCTTCCTCCCGATCCCGCCGTTCTGCAGCCTGGGGCTGACCGCGAACAGCCCAAAGTACGCCAGGTCGCTCGGGGCGGGGAGGCGGAGGACCTCGCAGCACGCGAGTATGGTTTCTGCTGCTGCTGCTGTGGTCGTGTGTGAGGCGTCCGGGTCCGGGTCTGCGGCGGCGGCGGCGGTGCTGCCGGTGGAGGTTGTTGTTCTGGTGGTGGCCAGCAGGACTGCCGACCCGGGCGCCGTGATCTTGCCCAGCAGGCCCGCCTCGTCGATGCGCTCGTCCGCGACAAGGTCCGCCGGGGTTGTCCACCCCTGGCGGCTGTCCTCGCCGCGGTACGCCGACCTGACCAGCGCCAGCAGAGCGGGCACGTCTGCGGGTGTGGCCTTGCGGAAGGTGAATGGTGGAGCAGACATGATGCTAAACTCTCGTCTTCTCGTTCCGGGCTCAATATTGGGCTGAGATGCGGAGGGGCCAAGTCCTGGGCTTTTGCGTGTCTTGAGGCTTGTGACTATAGATGAACATGCTTCGGTCCCTTGGGGGACCCTCCGGGGGATCATATATGTGGACATAGAGTCCCTGACCTGTTCATTGGCGACTCTATAAGCGAATGGCCTGGTCTGCTGTCGTCGAAAGGCTCCGAGGCACGGTGCCCCGGGTCTCATATAGTCGCACTTGCGCGACTGCATATCGGCTCTGAAGAGCACGGCGTGTAGCGCGGCAGCCGATTCCGAGGCCGAAAGAAATTGCATCTTCTCAATCTGGTAGCTTGAGTCATCCAGTATATTCTGCGGCGAACCAGGAGAGTCATTCGGGGCGTTCAGGACGGGTAAAGTCCCGTCCATGATGTTGTTGTACAGTAAGTACGTGTGTCGAGGACTCTCTATGCTACCACTGCACGACGATCTTGCTTCCCAGCGGGATATTACAGGATGTACGCATTTAGAAAGTGACAAACCCACACACCATGCCTTGGCTGCGTCGTTGACGTTTCTCTATATTCTTCTCTACAAATGGAACTATTCCAACACCTTGTACGCCAATGCTCGCTATGATATGATGTGCGTGGCCGGCAGGGCAGGGCAGTTTTAGATGCAGAAACAGCCCCTTCGAAAGACTCACGCAGAGACCACTGTCCATCAACCGAACCGGATCCCGGCGTTGGGCTCCCACTTCCCGCCCACCGGCCCGCTCCCACCTCCGGCCTGTCCTCCCTGACCACCGCTGCCTGCCCCCGGCGGCTGTGCAAACTTGATGCCCATATCAGGATTCCACATGCCCTGCAACGGCTGCATCGACTGTCGCGGCTGCGGCTGCTCCGGTGGCTGGGCGTTGTCGTCGCGTGCCCAGGACTGGATGTGGGGCTCGACTGGTGGTGACATCGGCGCCATCGGGGCAGGCGCGTTCTGGTAGGATTGTTGTGGAGGGCTTTGCGGGGCTGGGTAACTTGGTTGCGCCGCCAGCTGGTGCTGGCCTAAGGAGAGGGAGGATAGGGGCGGCATGCCGATGTCCCTGCGATGTGTCAGAAGGTGAATGAAACTGAGCGTGGTATCAAACCAGAGGCTTGCAACTTACTCTTCCAGTCCTCGAGAGTCCTTCCGTCTCTCGCCCACCCAGTCCCTGCAACGATCCCTGAAGGAGCCAACGATCTTGCTCAGATCATTGTAGAACTTCCTTCCGTCCTCCACATTGTTGACAATCTCCTTGTATTTGTAGTAGGCATTGTCCAAAGCCTGTAGAGCGGCCTCTCGCTCTCGTGAGCCCCGATCTCCCGCACTCTTCTTCTGGGCCTCAAACTCCCGGTTCGCACGCGTCACCTCCGCCAGGAACTTTTCCTGCTCAGCGGCCTCCTTCTCGACCTGCGCCAGATCCGCCTCATACATGCTATCCAGCCTCCTCTCAAAAAAATCTTCAAAATGTGCCGGCACAATCTGCGTGTTGGGGTAAGTGCGCTCTAGCCTTGCTGCTTCCTTCATGATGTCCGGCTTAATGTCATCGGCCTTGGCCTTTTCGCGCAGAGCTTCGACGCGGCGCCGCCTTCGGGACTCGAGGCGTTGGATGTCGTTGTATGCGCCACGGAGACGGCCGAGGGCGGGCTTGAGGGTTTCGTGGATTTCGGTTTTGCGACTCTGTGGAATGGCGTCCATGAGGCTGCGGTCGGAGCCGGCAAGGATGGACAGCGTGCTTTCGACTGCAAGCCACTTCTCACGGACGCGCGAGTCCGTAGATGTACTCGAGCCGAAGTAGCCATCGATATCTGCTGCTTGCTTCCAGAGCTTCGCACCTTGGGGGTCCTCCTTGCTGGAAGGCCTCGTCCAGCGCTGGGTTCCGTACTTCATGCGCAGCCTTTGGTCTTCCTCCTCCTCAGTGGCAAGAAGAGACCTTCCTTCATCGAAGATTGCGCGGTCACTTGACCTCAGCTTATCAATGTCGGCAAAACTCCGCTGCACCCTGGTCATAGCATCCGCCTGCCTGATTTCCTCCGCATGTTGCACAAGTGTCCCGGGCAGACCGAGCGGCTTTTCTAGGGCCTGCAGGGACCCGGGAAGATTGAGTGATGATAGTATCTCGTGAAGCTTCTCGTTCAACGCCTCAAGGCCGTGTATGATGTTTTGGTTGACCAGGCGATCTCTCCTCTCCTCATAGATCGACACGGCAACATGAACGGAGTAAGGTACCAGCTTGCTGAAGAGGGGCGTCCCGAATTCGGCGTGGTCACCAAGGTATTCCGTGGGGTTGGCTACTTGTGGTGGGACTCGTGCCACGGCCATGTTGGCACGCTCAAGCACCTTGAGCTCTGTCTTTGCAGGAACATGGTCTGAGATTACCATTAGCAAGCAAACGAGAACGTTCCTCAGGGCATGGTTGCCAGACTCACGTAGATATATCACGTCGTTGTCCTTCTCTGCCCGTTTCAAATCATCTTCGACCCTCCTCTTCAAGCCGCTCAGATCATCCATGACAGCCTTGCTCAGGTAACCTCCCTTGCCCTCTTTTAGACCTTCGTTCGCACACACAACAGCGTCGGCCAGGCGCGCCACCTCTTCTCCATATTTTCTCTTCTCCAGGCAGTCGCAGGCAGCGCGGTACTGGGCGGCAGCAGCGAAGTGGTGGTGCTTCGCGCTCACATGGTGTATCCAGGAACTGCTGATGGACTCGCTTTTCATGGCGGCCTCGCCGGCAAGGTTGTACAGGTCGCTGACCCGGGCTGCAACCTTGGAAATGGAGGCGTCTTTGTAGCCGTCTATGACGGCCTTCTGCCAGAAGCACTCCTGGCTCTGGGCCAGCTGAAGCTGGATGAGGGACTCGAGTGTGCTCTCGTCGAGGTCCTCGGGCGGGGTGGCCATGCGAAGTTCCGGAAGCACCACATCCTTCATGTGCTTGAAGACGCCGGCAGCCTGGCTAAAGAAGTTGGCAGCTGTCTTGAGCCCCTCTGTGTTGGAGCGGTTGGAGGCCAGGGCGAGCTGGGAGTAGAGGACGGCGAGGTTGAAGAGGACGCTCATGAGCTCGAACTTGAGGTTGTTGTGGACGACGGGGCGGTCGGTGTTGTAGCCCAGGGCCGGGTACCAGGTGAAGTCGGCGCCTATGTCGATGGGGAACTTGCCCGAGATCCAGACGAGCTGGGCGGCGTAGGCCTGCAGCTTCCTGATGCCGCTGGGGTGGGCCTCGCGCACGTTGGTGGCATCCCTCCGCAGGGCGTCAACGACCTCGAGGTCGTGACGGAACATGTCAGGGTGCTGGTCATACTTCTTGGAGATGTACTGGCGGATGGCGGTCGAGAGTGACAGGTGGTTGGACTTGCGGAAGGGGACCGACAGCTGGTTTGCACTGGGGTTCGCCATGACGGGCGGGGACGTTGAGCCTTGGTGACATGAGTTTTGTTGCAGAAGTATCGTGAGACCTACGAGGACATTATGGGCGAGGCTAGGGCCAAAGCAGGTCGATGCGATGCAACGCGATGCTAGGGAACGCGGGGTCGTGATCGTCGTGCTCAGCCGTTTCTGTCGCACGGGGAGGAAGGGAGGATGACCTCATCTGTCCCCCCCAGCTCGCGCACCAGGCCTGCCAAGCCTCCAAAAGCCAGACAGCTCCGGCTGGTGGGGCTCCAGGCATATTAGGTAATCAATCAATGCTCAGCTTCCATGTTGCTTCCAACACGCCGTCGGTCATACCTGAACCGACCTAGACAAACGACATCAACAATGAGACAAAGACGCACCTAATGGATTGTCTCTGTATGCTGGGACCACACTTGCCAGAGGCTTCCGCTAGACACCATGCCAGAAGTGTCTACTCAATGAAGAACCCCTCAGGCTCGCACAATCGCGACTTGCATCAGCCATCGTACTATGTTACAATCGCCCAACCGCCCCATCTCACACTCGCGACACACGAGGCAACACTTTTCAAGTCCCGCCATCTCTTTGTCTCTGCATGACTACCCAGCAGCAGAGAAGTTTTATCCGTCTCCAGCGCCCTCAACTGTTGACTTCCCCGCAGGATTCCTCCGCAAGCACATATGTCAACTGTGTAGTCCTTGCGTGCTCTCCGAGCGTCGTATTCAGCACTGATGCCAGATGCCGGAATGCAGGCCGTATCCTGTCGTGTCCAAGCCCATTCCGTCTCGCAGGCACGCTGTGACTCGTTAAACAACACCAGCGAAGCTTGTCCAGACGCTATGCCCGAAGGCTGATACAAGATGACTTGCAGATGCATATGGTGCCGGTTACCGACACAAGCACACGGCCCTCGTCGGCTTCTCGTCTGTCGCTCTCCGCCGAGGCGACGCTGGGAACTGCTTCGTGACTGGTGACTGGTGAGTTCCTGAAACCAACGGCACCATCGACACCATTAGTCCGACACCTACCAGCACCGAACTCCTTGCACGGCCGGCACCTTTGGGTGTGTAGGACTACAGGCCTGCAGAGCTGCATGCACGCCACGGTGACCAGATGTTGTTTCGGTCCCGAACAGCCGTCTTGCCTCTCACGGACAGCCAGCGGCCCTCACTCGCACGACAGGCGGTCGAGGCACGTCGGAAGCAACGGACCACGGACCGGAGCTGGGCACTCAAAGCCGCATCTGCGACCTGCGAGGCTGCAACACCTCAGCTCGTGCGATCCTACGTTGACCGCCCATAATTCCGTTGCTGTTGTGTATGATGCCAGCGGCGTTTTCTATGGACGATTTCTCATCCTCACCACCAAGCCCACGCTACAGCCAGTACTTGGAATCATGTCTGGGATAAACCCTTTGGGTGAACGAACCATGTTACAAGCGCCGCAGAGGCGCCCTAATGCACGATTCGGGATATGCCCCCTAGCTCTTGTTTGCGCCGAGACACGGCCGGGTGTGCCTTGCCGCACAGAACTATCCAAAAGACAATAGGATTACTCCATCCATCTTAGTCACGGCCGCCATACGAGTCGGCGCCGCACAATCCGCTTCTAATGCTGAGCCTGACGTCTTTGTTGTCAGTGCACCGGAAAGCTTGTCTGGCTCCGGCCTCTGTTACAAAATGACGACTATGACTGATTCCACCTGTTGGGCATGTATGAAGGCTGACCCATCAGCACCGATGCCGCGGCCGCCCTCACACGGAGGGTTGCGCTCTGTACCTGGCGCTTATTTATGCGGCATCAGTCTCACTCCATCCGAACCGCCTCTATGCTGCGGCCCCTCGCGTTATCGTTGCCCGCTTTAGCTCCAAAGTCAAGTCATCCGTCGGAATTACGGCGCAGGCAACGGTTATTTACATGTTGAAGGGCCGAGATGGAGGTGTCGATCCTGACTACTAGGTGTTCTCCGTACAGCTGGGGTGTTGCAAGGCAATGGCACGTGGTGCAGCTGAGCTTAATGGCATGCACGCCTTCTGCTGACACGGACATCCCCACCACATGCCATACCCAGGGCTCCGGTACGCGCATCATCACTGCGGCTGGGACAATCCTGCCTTTCTGGTGGCCGGCGTCAGGGCTCATTTCAGAATTCCCGTCCACCACTCCTCGTCCCAATCACCGACGCCCCATCTAAGAAGCTCATTTGATACATCGGACGGACAGACTGGGCCGCCAACTCTTAGGGCTACAGCATCCGTCTCGGTTACTCCTTGCCGTGTAAGTCACGCAGGCCTGCGGGCCAAGCAAGCAGGGTTCAAATCGCCAGCGCTTGGCAGGCTGGCAGAGTGGCAGATTCGCCATGTTCAGGGATCAAGTTCCCCAGTATCCACTTAGGACTCCATACCTGCATTCCTCCAACCATCAGTGGGTCGGCCTTCGGTGGTGCCCCTACCCTAAAGTCAACCCATTAGTGCAAGCGTTTATGTGAGAATTAAGCGGCCGCTTCGACCTGCAAGGATGCAGGGCGTGTTGACCATTTCCCCCAAGCGTTTGCCCGCGCCGCAAGCTGCAGCCGGGTCAGGCAGCATCATTCCAAAATGGGTCCGGACTCATTTGGCTTGGAACCACGCAGCTGGGTGGACGGCTTGTCTCAGGCCACGCGCCGAACAGACCATAGCCTGGGTGCTGCCGATTGTTCAAGAGTTCGGGACCGACAAGAGTGATATAAGTAGGGTGGCTTCGCGGCGCGGTCGATCACTTGAGATGTACGTGGTCTTTTTCTGCTCTTTTCAGCGGTGATTCTCGCTCCTCAAGTATCATAGTTTCTCCCGTGATATTGGCACAGTTGTCAGCCATGGCCTTTGATCTCCCGCTTATCATATTGTATTTGGCTATACCAAGCCTCCTCCTATCTGCCGTACAGCAAGTTCTACAATGGAGGAAGAAGAGGGTCTCCCAGGCCAAGTTTCCTGGCCCAAGGCAGTTTCCCCTGGTGGGCAGGATTCATGACCTGCCGAGGTTTTCCATGTGGAAGAAGTTCAAAGAGTGGGCAGATATCCACGGGCCCATCTACCAAACAAGTGTGCCTGGCTCAACCTTCATCATCATCTCCGATGAGCAGATCGCAGAGGAGCTCCTCATCAAGCGGGGTCACATCTACTCAGGACGCCCGCAGATCAGAGCCCTGATCGGCCACAAAGAGGGCATTGAGTACCTTGCATTGATGGACCGCCATGGTAAGTCCAAGACCGAGCAAGGTCTATCAGCATTGGAACCCTATCAGAATCAAGACGGATGACTGACCAGTCTTGATGCCGGCTCCAGATCATTGGCAGAAGCAGCGGAAATGGGTCCACGCCGCAATGGCCGAGGCCTACAAGCATCAGTTTTACGGGCACGTCGAGTCCGAGACTCGGCGGTACCTGATGATGCTCATGTCAGACCCAATTCGGTTTATGGACCACTCTCGCGAGCACTGCGGACGCATCATGTCGCGGCTGGCATGGGACGAGGCTTCGCAAGGCAAGATGAACGGCGAGAGCGCGGACCGCACGCTTCACAACATGTCAGTCTCGGGCCCAATAGTAAACACCGTGACACCGCTGTGGAACATCCCAGAGCCATTCAACAAGTGGAAGTCATATGAGAAGCAGAGGATGGGGACCCAGAAGGCCTGGTGGCTGAACAACTACAAAGTGGCAAAGGACAAGTACAGGAAGGGTCAGTTGCCCAAGGACACTTGGGCGTACCGCTACATTGAGCAGGTCGAGCGGGAGCAGAAGGGCAGCCTGGAGCAGACTGATGACCAGGAAATCTTTGCGGCGTGCACCATTGGGTTCTTCAACCTGGTCGGCGTTGTAACGATTGCTGGACCGCTGAAGTTCTTCCTCATGGCCATGGCGCTGCACCCGGAGTGGCAAAAGAAGGCACAGGATGAAATCGATCGCGTCTGTGGTGATCGCTTGCCCAGTTTTGATGATTTCGCCGATCTACCTACCGTAAGAGCTGTTCTCAAGGAGACGATACGATGGCGATCTGGAGTCCCGTTGGGTAAGTTGTTCCATTTACTTGCACAATTTCCCTCAATACCTAGTGCCTGCTAGCTGAGATACTGATACTTCGATTCCGGTTCCAGGTGTGCCTCACCAGGCAGAGCGTGATGATGAGTACCGCGGAGTCAAGATCAAGAAAGACACAATTGTCCTCGCATGCGAATGGTAGGCCCCCCTCGGCCCCCTGACTTCTCTCCAGCTTCGGCCAATTAAGCTCACACGTAAATCTCCGGCAGGGCCATCAACCGCGTCCCCGAGAAATACCCAGACCCGGAGAACTACCGGCCCGACCGGTGGCTGGACCCGTCCTTCCCGACGTACCAGGAGCCGCTGACCAAGTACCCCAACTTCCGCGACAGCAAGTTCGGGTCGCACAGCTTCGGTTGGGGCCGCCGCAAGTGCCTGGGCATGGACATCGTAGACATCGAGCTCTTCGTCACGGGCGCGTCGGTGCTCTGGGCCTTCGACATGGAGCAGATGACGTGCCCGCGCACCGGCGACAAGGTCCCCATCGACTCGCAGGCCACCAACAGCCACGTCATCCTGGAGCCGTCGCCGTTCGAGATGAAGTTTAGCGTGCGCAAGGAGGAGAGGAGGAGGGTCATTTCCGAGGCTTATGGGGAGGTTGCTGCCACGCTGAAGGTCTACTAGATTTTAAACGCAAGGATCGTGGCCTGCATTTATACCGTTGAGATTGATTCTTGTAACTGGCGGGTTGGTTCAATTGGTCCCTTCTGGAGCGTACTGGGCGTCCGCGATAGATTATTTTTTAGCGACAGATTTCGATTGAACAGTGGATACTATTAAAATTCAATGTGCTCGCGAATCCCCACGCTGTGGAAAGTCGTGAAAGTGCCAATGGCGTGTTGCTCTTGATACATAAAATGACCGGCCGCAATCCTCGGGTTTCCTATTAAAGAAATTAAGATTTATACCCAAGAATGAAGTTAACAAAGAACCAAATAATCAAGTGAACCACACACTCCAGAAGTCTCTCCCAGGTGATAATATAAGCAATGACAAATTAGCACTCCCAAATGCTGTTGGAGTTAATGCTTTAAATATTAAGTTTAAGCTAACAATTTATAATTTATAATTTTAAAACCCTTCATAAACGATTTGGAATAAAATATTACTAAATTAGTACTTAAAGTAAATAAGAAAAAGGGTTTGAAAACTACAATAGGCTCAAAGATATCTAAGCTCTGATCTAGAGAGGAGTTAGCGGCTGAATCTAATGATAATAAGTAGAGCAATATCATGTGGCCTAGGCCCTCGGTCCGCTAGGACCCCGCTATCTGCCGTCCGTGAAACATTGAATCTCATATGCCAACCAAGCAGCACACAACAGCTCTATGTTGGCTCTTCACCGTGACTCGTGATGCCGCCGCCGAACCAAAACTCTTGTGTGAGCTGTTCTCGGCGCAAGGTCAAATGTGATAGGCTGAGCCCATGTTCGGCTTGCTCCAGGTCGCACGTCTCGTGCATATATCGAGCCCCTGCTCCGTCACAGAGACACCGGAGACGGCTCACACAGGGCGACCTGCTGTCGAAAATACAGGAACTCGAAGCCCTCCTCCACAGCCACAGCATCCCATTTGATCCGCTGGCCCACTCATGGATCCAATCGCCCTGGGAGGATAAGCTAATAAGAAGCCCCCAGACCCAGGACAGGTCTGTCTCCTCTGCTGAGACAGCGGCCGCGGCCGAGGCACGACCCACAGCGCAAGACATGGAAGGCCCGGATCTAAGCATCTTAATTGATGACCAAAATGTAGAAGCAGCGCAGCTTTGGTCTGAACTGTCTGAGGATGTGAGTTCTTCCTCTGTTCTGCTCCAGATCCCTGCTAAGAAGCGCCGAAGTTGAAAACGCCACAAATCACGCAACTCAAGCAACCCGGCAACGACATAGAAGAGCAGCCCACTGATGCATGTGCCGAAACTGCCTTCACAACGCCCTCTATATTGATTTCTGCCCATCTTTCTACAGTACCAGGGCAGCTAGAACTACACCCCGATCCGAGACACGTTTTCAAGCTCTGGCAGGCCTTCTCGGATAACGTTAACCCGTTGACCAAAATCGTCCACGCACCTACTCTTCAAGAGAAGATTTTTGAGACAGCATGGAACGTAGAGTCGGCCACAAAGTCTCTGGAAGCGACCATGCTCGCCGTGTACGCTCTGGCTGTTTCCTCGATGAGACCCGCCGACTGTGTCGCTATATTGGGAGAGAGGAAGCCAGTGCTCGTAAACCGGTATCGCACGGGGGCATTACGAGCCTTATCTGGGGCCGACCTATTCTCAACGAGAGATTTCGAAGCCTTACAGGCTCTGGCTCTCGTCCTGGTCAGTCTGATACCCGCGACATCACTGGAGAGGAAGGGGCAATCTAACCATTTCCTCTTCAAGATGATTGATCCTCATTCCGAATTCTCGATAACAGCAGTCGCGCTAGCCCTGCGCATTGCCCACAAAATGGAACTGCACCGCGCCGGCGAAGACTCTCGCATGCCCTTCTTCGGCCAGGAGATGCGAGTGCGCCTTTGGTGGTCCATCCGCGGCCTAAACTCACGCGTTCGCCGGGCGATGGGCCTGTTGGCGACCGTTGACGACCTCAGCGGCGTGCGGCTCCCGATGAATGTCAACGACGCGGATCTACACCCGCGCATGACGAGCCCACCAGCGGTCCAGCACACGGCCGCTACCGAGATGGTCTACTGTCTGATGAAGTACGATCTGTGGAACTATGTGCGGAAGTCACCCAACTTCTCCGGCAGCATCAACCCTAGAGAAAAGGCGTCTCAACTCGTAACATCGACTAGCGTCGAGAGCATGGCGAAAAAGAGAACAGTACTCGAGGAGGTAGAACGCATGCTCCAAGACAAATATCTCAGCCACCTCGACCACAGCATACCCGTGCACCACCTCTCGGCCGCCTTAGCGGGCATTACCATCCACCGCCAGCGATTCACGATGTTCCACCCTCGGCATCAACCCGAAGGGGGCAGACACATGTCCCAGGCCGATCAAGACCTGGTCTTCGAAAGCAGCGTCAGGCTACTGGAGTTGGACCGCGAAGTGCGCAACACCAGCTTCTCAATAATCCTAGTCGATCACATGGCATGTCGAACCCAAGTCGAGGCATTGGTGTACATGGTCAGCGAGCTGCGGAGGCGGACGAGCGGCCGCCCGGTGGAGACAGCATGGGCCCTTCTGGGGGCGATGCACGATGAAGAGCCGGTGGCGCTGCAGGGCGGCCACAGGTTCTACCGCGCGCTGGCGGACCTCACGCTTGAGGCGTGGGATGCACGCCAGCGGGCGGCCGGGGCCGGAGCAGAAGCAGTGCCGAGGTTTATCAAGCTGCTGCAGGTGGCGAGAGGGGCGGCGGCAAACGGGTCGCCGGCGCATGGAGGTCTACAGATGGCATTCATGGGCGATCTGATACAAGACGAGGCTCTTGATTGGACCCACTGGGATGAGCTGCTTCAGTTGTGATGTGTGTAGTATCAAATCGAGACGTCGCACCGTCCTTGCGGAGCCGAACCAGTCATCACAGAACCGGCCATAACCTGCTTAGTGGCATAACTTCTACAGACGCATCAAGATCCATCATAGAATGAAACAACAATAGGTACTATACATCCAAATGCACGGCTCTTGAGCCTGTCTAACGCTGCAGCTCTGCTTCTCAAACATATCCCCCAAATCGGTGGCAAGGAGAAGAGAACCTGCGACGGCGGCGGTCAGAGGCCGCTTTGGTTCGCACGTACATTTTTTTTTATTTTTTTTAAAAAAAGACCGATAGCTCCAGCTCCGGTGCAAGGGATGATCTAAACCAAGATTTGGGCACATATCGATGTGTTGTTCTCAGAGAGGCCCTTCTAGTTTCCGCCCCGGTATCCGGTCCGGCTGGGACGGGCTTTCGGGCCCGACTAACTGGATTAGGAGGCCCGAGACCGCCGAGTCCGAGCTTATGTAATAACATCGGTGTAAGTCCGCAGCTTAAGAAACCACAGCAAAGGGACTGAGAAAGTCTCAAGGGAAAAAATGCAAAGAGAAGAGATGTAGATGGCAAAGGAAGAATCTGATCAAGGCTGAAGATGCCCGAGCGAGCATCTAGTATAGGGTTGTTGTGGCCGATGTAGAGGCGACAGGAGTGTGATTCAGCTGAGGACTTCCTACCTGATTACCTAGGTACGACAACGGGGGCAGATGGTGAACGGATAATTTCTCTTCAAACAAAGACTACTAGGCCACATAGCATCTACCTAGGTACTTACCTACCTTATATATAACCACCCTGTCAATCCCACCCCTTGGGTGATTCAACGCCAGACACGCGAACCACGCAAACCACGACAAGCAGAGAAGCACATGACCATGGCCGCCACCGCCGAAAAGTCCAAGCCCTACATCCCGCTAGCTGGCCGCGCCGACGATGGCTGGTCGAAAGAAGACTCGGCAACGGCAACCTGCTTCTGTGGCGCCGTGCAGCTGGCCTTCCCCACCCACGGCCCAGGCCTTCTCAGCACCTTTGCTTGCCACTGCACCGACTGCCGCAAGATCACGGCGTCCATGTTTGCAGCGGGCGTCTCCGTTCTCGACACGCATCTGGTGCACATCCGCAGCCGCGACAGGCTAACGGCCTACGGACAGTCGCATACCATCGCGTCGGGCAGGACCGTGACCAACTATTTCTGCTCTACCTGTGGCACGCTCATGTATCGAATCGGGACCCCGGGGGCGACTATCCTGCGACTTGGCACAGTGGATGATTTCAATCTGCACGAGACGAAGCTGAAGCCCGCGCGCGAAATCTGGTTCAAGGACTGTGTTAGTTGGGTGGGTGCTATAGACGGCGCCGAGCAGTTTGAGTCGTCGCGTTCACGCCCAAAACAATAGGGAGAATAGCCACAGGTTGGTGTATAAAATACCAATTTGAGCAGATTTCGCTTCACGTCATCCTCTCCCACTTGAACTTGCGCTCATTTCCCTATCTGCGACTCTATCTGCCATACAACCGATCGAGTCGGTGCAGGGCGATATTCGGCAGCTTGTTAAAACTCCTGCTCTAGTGGAGATCTACAATGGAATTATGGTGCAAAAGCTTCAAAGATGAATCGACTTTATTATGAAAGGGCTCAAGCTAGATTCCACACAAGATTTCTATATGCGAACACGTTAGTCCATGAGAAGGCCCTTTCTCATCAGAGTGTCAGACTACTTCTAGACTGGTGCTCTCGGCCCCGACATACGGATTAGGAAACACGAGTCCGGCTCGCCCGAACTTGTGTATAGACGGATCACAAAGATAAATACAGAAGACTCCCTTTACCTACAGCTCGTGTCGCATTGGCTTCTCTATTAGTATACAGAAGACAGCAAAAATGACACAAGAAACTCAACCCAGCTACTACGCGCGTGGGCACTCCGACTTCACCATTGCGACACATCTGAGGCGCACGGCCGAATCGGATGCCCCCTTCCTCCTCCCCCACATCAAGAAGACAGACCACATTCTCGATGTCGGGTGTGGGCCGGGCACAATCACCACGGCATTTGCCAGGCTCGCCAGCGAGGGCAGGACGGTCGGCGTCGATATCTCGACCAGCGTCCTGGACAAGGCAACGGCCCTCGCCGCCGAGGCCGACATGCCCGCCGAGGGCCCGGGCTCCGTCGTCTTTGAGGAGGGCAACATCCTGGACGGGCTCGCCTACCCCGACGACACGTTCGACGTCGTCTTCAGCTCCCAGGTGCTGGGCCACATGCCGCCGCCGGACCTGCCGGTGCGCGCGCTGGCCGAGATGCGCCGCGTTCTCAAGCCCGGCGGCGTCGTCGCCTCGCGCGACGCCGTGGCCCAGCACTTCTACCCGACCAGCTTCGACCTCGACCGGCTGTGGGTGGCCAACCAGTTCCGGGCGTCACGCAAGGGCGCGCCCGAGACGGACCCCACGGGGTCCGTGATGCCGGCCCTGTACCGGACCGCCGGCTTCGATGCCGACGGCGGCAAGGTCCTCGTCGGCGCCGGCGGCAAGGCGTCGTCGGGGCCCGAGACTCGCATGTGGCTGGCCTGGCGCGCCACTAGCCAGCTGCAGAAGAGAGACCCCTTCTACCAGAGCTGGCTGGATGCCGGAATCACCGAGGGCGAGATCCGGCAGACGCTCTCCGCCGTGGAGAGATGGGCCGAGACCGAGGATGCGTGGCTCGCCTCGCTGCATTGCGACATCCTCGCGTGGAAATAGGCAGTAGCCAGGTGGGCTTCTGCGGGCAATGGCAGAGAAAGAAGAATATAGACAGGGCCAGGCCAGTTAGCTCGTAGATCGATTCGAGAGTAATAGTTAGCAACAGCTTTTGTTATATAGATGTGCTACCATGTCGTCCTTCTAATGATGCCGGCGCCGTATTGATGTGCAGGATGTCCGGAAGTGCCTATATATCCACGCCCCAAAACGGCCATATACTCAAGTACAAACTCAGTCTATAACCTCTTCCTTGTCCCGTAAGTATTCATTATCAAACGCTGGGTCCTTGAGCATTAGAACTGTGTGGAGGGACTGCTCGCATTTCGATTTTTTTTTTTTAAAAAAAAAGAGATATTTGTGTCCGGATTAAGAATAAAACCAACTTGTTCCGTAAACACTTCACCACGCTCGATAACCTCAAATGCCCGGTTCGTATGAGCCCAAACCTTTTGCCTCATATCGTCCTTGTCAAACTTTTCGTGGTGTTTTGGGTTGAAATTGTTTTTCGTACCTGGCCCAAAGAGGTATGGGCCGGGCACGTTATTTGAGTGCTCGAGTGATTTAGGAGTTCGGACATGATGACTGCATATGAGAAACCGCGCTTAGCCCGAATTGTTGCGCACAAATCCATCATTGTCCCATTAAATACAAATAAAGGGCAGTCCTGCGCGGATTCTGCTGCCTGCGCGACCCGAGGACCGCGGTGAGGCCAGCCGTGGGTGGTTTAAATTGCTCCTCATATTTTTTACGCTATTTGGCAACCAAAAGTCCTGATAGGAGTGATTCGGTTTCGCAGCCATATTTCCAACCTCAATCACAATTTTCCCGGGTCTCCACGGGGCGGCCATCATGGCACCTCGATCAGAAACTGAGGAGCTAGACGTTTTTACAGAGCGAGCAGCGATTCCGGAACGAGAGCCAATCCATCTCCCTGACGAGTGGAGGGCGGACAAGCCCCAGATCCCATGCCGACTTTGCGGTTGGGCTGGAATTTGGAGCGACCTCACGAACTCGCGTGGACGGCCGATAGGCTCTAACGAGGCTATAGAAATAATAGATCTCGAGCAATCGGCCTTAACTGGTAACTTCTGCTGTGCTGTGCTTTTGGCACTGGCACAGAAATTCAGCGTTCTGGTAGGGGGCTTGTCTTTTGCCAACGTCCGGTTCCGAACGGAAGGATATGGTGAACTCATGGTCAGCCACGACAGAACCAATATTGAAGATATATACGTCTCTTGGAGTAGTGAGGAAGAGGCTCATGCTCCGCCGGGTGTGACAGTCTACTCAGGGCATCCATTCACAGAGCCTTGGTCAGACAAGACTTTAGCATGGGCGAAGGGCCGTGTCGAAGATTGTGCCCTCAACCATGACTGTTCTACAGCGTTCAAGTCGACAAGACGTCTTCTTCCTACGCGATTGATACACATTCCGAAGGACTTCCAGGCTCTTGGGGTTCGCCTGATTGACAATACGACAAGTCTCCCCGGAGACACCCGCTACGCAGCCTTGAGTCACTGCTGGGGAAAGGCTACTGGGAAGGAGTGTCTCACAACGGTCGATAATGTTGCCAGTCATCTGAATGAAGGCATCAGTTGGACAGAGGTCCCGCAAACGTTCAGACACGCCATTCACTACACCCATCGAATGGGTCTTGTATACATCTGGATCGACTCACTATGCATCGTGCAGAAAGATGCAACGGACTGGGAGAAGGAATCGACCCGAATGTTTGACTACTACTCGAATGCATATATTACGTTGGGATCTACCTTTTCCACCAATTGCAGCGGGGGATTCTTCAGCCAGCAACATATACGAGCATCGAGGCTTTACCTATTCGATATGGTTTTCCGGGGTACCACATTTCACATCTATGCCCGCCGACCATTCTTTAGCGAGCAATATGCCGTCAATTACGCGGAAAACACGGATGGTGGTGGACCAGGAATGCTGAACAGCCCTTTCAATCTCTTCAAAAGAGCTTGGACGTTTCAAGAGCGTCTTGTCTCGCCCAGATTGCTACTTTTCACTGAGCACCAGTTGATGTTTGAGTGCTATAGGGGACGATGGCTGCAAGAGACGATTTCTATAGCAAGGGACACTCTCAAAGCAAAGTATCGACGCCTGCTGACGAGCTCTGGCGTCGACTCCGCGGAAGTGTCATGGACGGATCTCTTGAGGTCATTTACGGTCCTCCATCTGTCCCACGCGACAGACAAACTGCCAGCATTCGCAGCTCTGGCACAGCAGTACATTGCCAGTCAGACGGCGCAATCTGAAGTCGCAGGAGATGGGTATCTGTGCGGACTGCGCAAAAGTCATCTTCATTGCGATCTCCTATGGCTCCCAATTAACCACGGTCTGAACCTATACGAGGGCCATGATCTCAAGAACGAGCCTCTCTGCTTTCGCGAGACTTATTTTGCGCCATCTTGGTCCTGGGCATCAGTGCCGAGACCGACAACGTACGGTGACACCAATCACTTTGGGGCAGGAAGAGGTGATGGAAAGTCTACCGTCACTCTGCTCTCAGACAACCTGGTCTTTACAGAGGCAGGGCGCTTCGGAAGGGCCTTGGAAGGGAGCTATATTGTCCTGCAGGGACCCGTTCTTGACTGCTTTCTGCACCATTGGACCCCAGGCTCTGATTTGGACCTAATGAGTGGGGGCCATTGCCTGAGACTCGAAAACGGATGGGAAACGCCCAATTTTCGGTTCGAGCCGGATTTCGCGCGCGGATACGGCTTCTCTGAGGCCAACAGGGATGTGAAGTTGTGCTTGTTGCAGTGCTGGGTCCACGAGGAGGAGGACAAGGCAGGGCTGCTTGTTTTGCACAAAAGCAGCATGAACAATCGGTATCATCGGGTTGGTGTATGTATGCGTGTGTCGGGCGATCACGTCTGGCCCTACTTAAAGGGCCTTTTCCAAGACGCACCGCAGCGAATCCTGGAAATCGAGTAGGTATGCCAGTGTGAGCTGATCGATATTTTATTTCTCCCGAGCATGCCGTGCTTATCTAGGAACCATTTCTTGTTGGCGCCATATATATCGTGGCATTTTACATCAATATTAGTTTTTCGCTCGGATGAACGAGTGAATTGCAGCCACTGTGCAAGACCTCCTCTGCTGCTTATGATAGGTTATTAAGAATAAGGTTATTTATTACTAAGAATATTATGATAGCCTCGTGATAAGGCTAGCTGAGACCAGCTTCAAGCTGTGCGAAGACTAGAACATTGCTGAAGAAATTGCGGGTTGAGGATTATCTATATATATCGCAGATTCCTTTTAGCTCTGAAACTTTTCGTCCTTTGTTTCATCCGATGATTACCTCCAAGTGTGCTTGCCCCCACGCATCTTAGCCCTCACTTGTAACCAGAGTGGCAGTCCTCCACAACAAACCCGTGAATTAAAATATGATATTGAAGCACATCCCCTCCTGGATCCATCCTCTTGTTTTCTAAAGTTAAACAGACGTTTATTTGAAGATCCATGGACAGCTGAGGTGCAGGATCTGCAGGAATTACCGGTAAGCTCTGGCTGAAGCACCAGGAGAAGCGTTCTAGTTCGGTATGTCCCGAAGCAAAATGGAGCAAAGCAAAGAAACAATCAGGACAACTGACTCATTCGAAAAGCATGAAACGGTTTTTATTAATGTTCGGCCAGTATGCAGCCAGGATTGAGTTGGCGGAAATGACGACGGACACCGGTCCTTCCAACGAGACCACGTCGAGTTATTTCGGTAGGTAGTTACGCAGTACTACTACTTTCGGTGACCGCAAGATACAGAAATCCTCCGACAGAGATTCAGTTGAAAGCACAAGGCACAGCTTCTTGACGCCCATTCGTAGACACAAGTCATTATACGAGAGAATTCAGGAGCCTCCGGAAACCCCACTAGCCATGTCGCTCCAGAGTTGGTCCTAATTCCGAACTTAATTTAGCAACTCAATGCGAGTTAGCAGGGTTTTCCGGTTATCCACCTAAGCGCCCTGGAGTCATCGCGAGCGCTTGCAAGCCCTGGAGAATTTCACGAGTATGGTAACATATGGTTCGAGCAGTTGGTCTCACAAATTTCATATTTGGAATACTTCAGTCGGAGGCTTGTCTAAGCTAGGGTCTATATTGTTGTACATCGCTGAATGGCGACGTCTCGCAAACTTAAAACAGACAACAGAATTCGTTAATAAGAACTACGACTGTAGAAGGTAGCGCGACCGAGGTGAATAAAGTCGAGGAGCGGACAGGTTGGTGACACACCTGCCTCATTCAGACAGAGGAGGATGACTAAGTATGCAGGACTCAGATGACCCCCACAGCTCCAAGAATTGCCAAGCACGACGCGTTTTTATTCCTGGAGGCGAGCACCTTGATGGTCACCCAGCGATGGAGTAGATATCCACACCTGACCGAGCAGCCATTCAGGACGTCCGCAATTGCGGGAGTTTTTGTTATTGGGAGCTGGGCAGGGCTAACTACTGACTAGGCGAATGCAGAAGCAGATGTTCCCGACATGCCCCCCCTCCCGGGCCCTCAGCTACATATATCTGAAGGGTCTGCTGCGCAGGCTCGCCGTTGTGATCTTGCCCCCCCTAAGGTTGGCAAGAAATCTCTATTTCTGGTGCAGATCCCGTTGACGACTGGACGATTTCTCCCGGACTATGGGAATCAGTGGTAGTGATGCCTCCGGGCAGAAGGCTGGCGGGGTTGCCCTGGTCAAGACGGTCTTCCTCGGAGACGAGGCGAAGAGCAAGGAAGAGCGAAGACTGGTGCAGAAGTTGGGTAAGTTCTACTTCGAAGTCTCCCCAGGAGGACCGGGCCATCCTCGGATGCTGATCGGTGATGCAGACTGGGTCATCTTGACATACTGCTGCCTCAGCTCGTTCTTCAACTATCTCGACCGCTCTGCCTTCGCCAACGCCTATGTTGCTGGTCTGCGGGAAGATCTCGACCTCCACGGGAATGATTACAACATCATCCTCTCCATGTTCACAGCCGGTTCCGTCATAGGCCAAATCCCACACGGAATCATCATTCAAAAGTTTCCCCCCCGCATATGGCTGCCGTCGATGGTCATCGTCTGGTCCGCCCTGACCATGTCTTGTGCCGCGTGCAAGACCTACGAGCAGCTTTGCGTTGTGCGATTCTTCCAGGGCTTCGCAGAGGCCAGCACATACTGCGGCACCATCTACATCATCGGGTCCTGGTACAAGCCGCGCGAGATCGCCAAGCGCACGGCCATCTTCACGGCGTCCGGCCAGGCGGGCACCATGTTCGCGGGAATCATGATGACGGCCATCTACACGGGCATGCAGAACCACGGCGGGCTGAAAGGCTGTGAGTACCATTCTTGTCCTGCTTCAGTCACCTGATCTTGGTGCCTTGGAATGTTCCAGGCAGTGTCACTGGGACACCCGTGGCAAGTGGTTAACAGGTACCAGGGCAGTGGCTGTTTCTCGTTAACGGAATCATTACTATCCCCATCGCCATCGTCGGCTTTCTCTTCTTCCCTGACACGCCCGAGAAGACCAAGGCCAAGTGGCTAAACCTCGAGGAACGCGAGCTGGCGCTGCAGCGGCTGCCGCCCAAGAACAAGGACGGGCACAACATCAACCCCTGGTCGCTGGCGAAGCGCGTCTTTGCAAACCCGGCGCTGTACATCCTGTGCCTGTGGGCCGTCATCACGGGCGCGCTGGAGGCCTATGTCGTGCAGAGTCTGTTCCTTCTGTGGATGAAGTTCCACTCGGACGTCTTCACCCAGGCCCAGATCAACACGTACCCGCTGGGAGTGCAGGCCGTGGGCATCGTCTCAAACTTCCTGGCCGCCGTGCACGTCGACGCCACGGGAAAGAGGGTGCCGATGGGCGTGCTGGCGTGCTTGTTGCAACTAGTCGCGGCCGTCATGCTGATGGTGCCGACGCTGCCGTTCGCGGGCACTTTCTTCGCCTACTACCTCTCCGGCACGAGCTATATGGTCAACCCTGTCTCCTACGGCTGGGCGAGCATCATCACTCAGCGCGGTGGGGATGATGCTGCTCGGTCTGTCATTTTGTACGCTATGAATGCGTGCTCTACCTGCTTGTACACGTTCTGGGGTATCGCTCTGTATCCTGCCTCGGATGCACCATACTGTAAGTTGCTCCAATCCTCATTTTGTTGTGTGATGGCAATGAGATGGAATCAACCCGTACTTATGCAAAACGCAGACAAAAGCTAATACTGCTGTGTGTAGGGAAAAAGGGAAATATTACCATGATAATTGTGGTTTTTGTCATGTTGGGTGGATTATTTGCGGTCAACTGGCTGGACAAACACACATTACAAAAATTCCCGTACGGAGACACCGCCGTGCGAGACCTCGTCGGAGTCGGCGACAGCAACGTCGTGGTGACTCCAGATCCGGGTGCCGAGAGCGAAGAGCATGGAGAGAAAAGAATAAAAGACACCTGCTGAGGCTAGTCTGCCTGACCAGGACTGCCTTCGTGGGGTTTTGATTGACTGCGCATTTCTGGAATGCCTTCGACCTGGCGGAGCATAGTACATCGTGGATGTGCCGAGAAACCAACGATATATTTGGCGCCACGGTACAAGATAGTCTCGGTCCTTCGCCTTTGTCGGTGCCGCTCAATACGTTACACCGAAATATCAATCCTATTTTCCACTGGTACCGTGCCATGTGCAAAGAAGTATGTCGGGTCTTTGAGGCGGGTTGTCGAGCGTTTCCTATGTGCAGGGAACACCGCGACGTGCGGCTTACGGGACCGCCCAACAAAGACCTCGGCTCAGTGCATGGAAATAAAGTCAGAGAGTTGGGTTGGCCGACCTCTCAAAGAAAGGCGTATGTCGTGCAGCATGCAAGATGGGTCTTACATGTACCGGGCACATTGCAGTATTGTTGGGCTTTCGAAACTCCGAGGCTCGCGATTGAAGGAATGACCACGATCCATATATCAGAGAGACGATAGCAAACACGTAAAAAATCAACCCAAGCATACGAAAATGCCTTTATCGATGGACCAAATTGGTCGCAACCGACCTGAATATGTTCGAGGAGCAACAATTTATTGCGAGAGGCACCTGGTGGAATTGGCTCGAAAATACTTTGTTAATGAGGGGGAGACGAAGTACCTCCATTTCAGGTACCGGATAGCGAAAAAGTACAGGGCGTCGATGGAAGGCTTCGGAAACGACGCCACGAAGCCCAGGCATATGGAAACGCGCCGGCCATACGCACCGATGGGTCTTACCCTGACGCGCTCCAGTTCGCTCCACCGCCATGCGGTCGAGAGTCGAGCTTTTGCCGAATTGGGCGGGAATCGGCGCCTCATCGACGTACTGATGAAGAAAAAGAAAGTCCTGAGCCACAGGCTGATCGGGACGGAAACGAGCCTGAAGAAGCTGGGCTTTGCCAACGGTTGGAGGGGCTTCAGAGAGCCGCTGCAGGCTGCAATATCCCGTGCAATTGCTCAAGTCCTAGCACAGCGAAGAAAGCACGGAATAGGCTCGGAGGCACACGCGACCAAGAAAATAGCCCAGAGGAGGAGGGCGCGAGGGATGGCAGAGGACTTTGGCCAGAGGGGCAACCTATCGTGCGCCGTCTGCCACCCCGAGCCACAGGTCCAACAGAACACCAGGCCGTGGGCTCCACTGTGGTGGATAAAAATGCTGAGGAGTGTCTACCGAAGCAGGGCAGACATCGGAATGCTCGAGATGGCGCTGCTGAATGATCTAGAGGCGCGCCTGTGTGTCGTGCACGGCATAGTGATGGTGGTTGTCGCCCGCGAGGACGAAGACCCGCATTTCCTTGTGATCGATATGGAGCCGCTTGGACAAGGTGGCACCCAGGAGGGGCTGACTGAACCCAAGCGCTGGGCGACTCTCAGCAGAGCGCAGCGCATGAAGGTCCGGGCTCGTTTGGGCAAGAGGTATAAGACAAATGAGGAGTCAAGAGCATCGTGGAGAAACAAAATGCGCGATAGTGCCGGAAACGGCCCGGGGGACTGGAGAGACTGGGAAGGGCCCAGTCGAAGGCATACCCCTTCACCGTTGCACAGTGACTAAATGTCGTAGCCACAGTCAATATGAAAAGTTATCTGTGTGAGACACGTATGGTTTGAACGTTCTCTGTGTAAAATGAAGGTCCCACAGGCACAATGTGTGGGAAATACGAGCCCTCGTTCACTTCAAGAGTCATTTTTTATGCGGCCCCTTAATATTTTCTTTAGTACCAGCCATGTCCATAGTAGAGCAACAGATGACCAACTGTGAAGTACAGCTATCATATTAATAATAGCATTTTAATGGTAAAGGTATAATTTTTAATTCAATTTCACACTTTTTACTAGGAGTTATACTTAATTAAACAACCTATAGGAGGGCTCCTTCGAATGTTCCTACTACCTAACAAGCAAAATTGTTTAAGTAAATTAAGAACTTAATTTTAAGCACTACTAGTACTCTTCTGCCACCACTAATGTTGCAAGTTGTTAGCCAATAACACCATTGAATACCTAGGTAGGCCAAGCTCATCAGTCATAATCATAGACCATGTCTCCATCATGAGGAAACGTATTATTGGTTTAATTCTTACTACCATTACGATGCCTCTTCATCAAAGAGCTAGGTGGCCCCTTCATGAATAATAAATGCTGTCTAGGCACAATCTCGTGTTCACCCTTCTCACACCTGCACATGTGCATCAAGGCGCCATTTCCTTGGTCCGTCCCATGGATCCGAGAGAGAAATTCAGCACCAGTGTACTTCAGAAGCAAGAATTAAGGTAAAGCTCGTACCTAGTGACGCTATGATCAACTAGCTTCTTGCAAGGCTGCCCACTAGGGCCCTTCTACGCACATTTCTAACCACTTCAAATGAAAAACACTCGTAGATTGCCAGAACGATTCTTCCCCGCCGCATTTGGCGTCGCTCTCATGGCTCCCGATGGCCGGACGGATGATTCTAAACACCAGACCCTTCGAGGAATCGCCTGCCCCGGAGAGAATGCAGGCCCCCCTTTGAGGTAGGTAAGGGCGGTTCTAGCGGAAAATAACGCAAGTAACACGAAGTATTGATGCGCCGTCTGCCACAATGCTCAAGCACCGGGTCAAAAAAAACTCGGTAGCCGTTGGGCATCCGACGACTGTATACCGAGGTGGTTAGTTGCTAGCTTTTTTCTCGGCGCGAAGACCGCGCGATCAAATGAGATCGCAGACGAAAAGCCACATATACAAGTTTTGCTAACTTCATAAATGAGGGCTCCATTCCCTCATGTTCAATTCCTCTCACATGCAGATCAGACCGAATCCCGATGCAGACCAGAAGTGGAAAAACGTTGAAATTGCATTCGCCCAGCAATGAGGCACCGGGCAACACGCAGCAGACGGCAGTCGCCAATTTTTCCCCGGTCGCGTCAATTTGCTGGGCACGGTTGCCACTGATTGTACAGGAAGCAATTTTGAGTGAATTGGCCAAAGATTACAACCGCCAATCGCCAGCAGACAAGCGCCACCGCGTAGCTTATGCTACCGTGAGCGTGCAATTCCAGGAGTTCTTCGAGAAGCTGAACTTCAGCAGGCTTGTTCTTCGCGCGGACACTTCGGATCTGACCGTTCTTAAGAGCCTCATCAGACGTCGATCGCGTGGCAGGAATAGTGAAAGCCATGGGCAGGCAAGGCGAAAAACCGGTGCCTCTGCCGCTGTGCTGCCACGCGCGCGCATGCCGCACATTCGGCATATTTGGTTGCGAGTCGGGCTTCTGAGCTATGGATGCGAAGTATGCAAGTCACTAGAATCAGCGAAAGAACAGATCAGGTAAGTCCAACGGTGCAATATCCCCTGCTGTGAGCCGTTTCCAATGTATTCGCACAGGAACAACATCAAATTCACACAGGCTATGTGGTCCTTACTGGAGATCCTTTCGAAGTGGGAGCAATGGGATCTGGGCCAGGACCTGACGCTGGAGCTCAGCGCTCAATCCCCAAGCGATTCAAGACATTGCTTTCAGGACTGTGCCGGCCTGCAAGATGATTATCCGCATCTCGAGCCAGTCAGTACGCAAAGGAACTACATCAAGGGATTCAAAGCGGACATTGCCAAGGGAGAGAACCAACTTAACGATAAATTTCACGGGTTCTCCAAGGGCAGATACAAGTCCCCGTCACCAGGGACGCCGTTGATCGGCCCAGCACGGATCGTGGGGAGGGTTGTGAGGCCCCTCGAGTTCGACTTTTTCGGAATCCCATCAAACACGGCATACATGCAACTCCACACCCACAAATATGACAGACATAGGCTACCCCAGGTCAAAATGATATCCTCTTTCATTCTCCGTCGACAGTTCTGCCGGGAACTATGTCCTTATACCTTCAGAAAACTGCTCCAGGAGGCCTTTGTTCGCATGTACGTACAAGCCACTCCTTTGGCCTTGATTGGATCGTCAAAATTGCTTCGCTTGGATCGGTACGTGCTAAATCAGTCATAACAGCCGCGACATTAGATATGAGCGGTGGCGTTTGCCGGACCCCGTCAGCGAAAAGTCGTACAGTAGGGCGTTCGGGCCAGTTCAGGTGAATGTCGGGGGCTCGAATGTGGGCGTAAGTTCTGTCAGAGGCACACTGCTCGAACACGGCATGCCACCATCGCTCGAGAGCCTATCCCTGTTCGAGATTTCCAGCCTGAAGTCTCCCAGAGCGGAAGACCTGAGTCAGATTTTCCCATTGTATGATGTGCTGCGAAGACACAGAATCCGAGTGCTCGAGGGGCTCGCGTGGCGAGCTGTCAATCTCAAGCACATTGCCATATCTTTCCTGAGCGATGCCGTGGACTGCCTCAAGTTTCCGGCCGATAGTCTACCGAATCTACAATCCGTCGTCATTACTTCCAAAGAACACCTCATACCAGACGACGGGAGAGTCAGGGAGATCCTGCTGGTTGCTGCTGGCGCCGTTACGAAACTGCCCAAACTGCAGATTATGGAGCTGTGGAACTGCAATGATGGCCACGGGGCCATCATCAGGTACGAGGTAACAGACGATGTGCTGTCTGGCACCTGCGAACTCACATTGAGAACGACATGGGCTTGCACGAATTCGACGGTCGGAGCCGACGCGATCAAGGCTTGGAAGGAGGCGGCAGACAAAGCATCCCGTCAGCTCAGCTTCACACTGGACCCGCTGCCCTCTGGATCGATCCTACACCAGTTGAAGTTGCGAGAGTTCATAATGCATCCCGTCTCTGCGATGCAGGCACGAGCCGAGATGGGAAAAATGGACGAGGGCCAGCCAAAGGTGGCAGTGTGGAGGGAGACAATACCATACTCGCCCATGCGATCGACGAGTCAAAATGGCTGGCAGGAATGAAAATAAGCTGGACTTGGCGCCTTACTGCTTCTATAATACTAATCCGGCCACAGTTCTCTTATTTCAAAGATAATTGAAGCCGGATTAAGAACGGAACCAACTAACTATGACACTCAAATTCACCCAAGTCACACTTAATTTGACAATTCAAGGATGGATCATTTGGAATAAGCGTTCAGTTTCTGAATCAAATGATTTTTTTAACAAAAATAAAAGTGGTATACGCTACGTGGTTGTCAAAGAATTCAACATTGGGGTTGGAGGGGGTGTGGTCAGGACAGCTTGCGCCACATCCGACCGTGTGCCTGCGCCCCTCCCCGGGCTGCCTCCACCTAAGCTCTGAGCCACAGTGTTACGCTATGACGTCCCTGTTCGCAGGCTGGCCGACCTGGTGTGCCGCTCGTGCTCCTCCAGTAGGCTTGTTTGGGCAAGGCGAATGACCAGATCGACCGTCGCCTCGTCTGCCAGAGCCCAAAAGCCAAGACATTCTGACGCGTTTCAGTTGCCCGAGGGCCAAGCGTTGACGAGCTTAAATACAATCACAACGGATTCTCTCACACCTGTCCTGAGAGCTAGTCCGGCCAACTCATTACTGACCTGACCGGACCGACTGCTTCCATCCAACGGCTTCGATCAAGCAACGCACGACAGCGCATCGACACCAACCCAGCCTGCGCATCCACACCACCCACCAATACCGTCATCGCCATGGCCGAGAAGAACCCCTCCGGCGAGCAGAACTTCCCTCCTCCCCCTCCTGGCCCTCCACCAGGGCATAATGGCCTCGCCATGAACCCGAACGATCAGCCTGTCCCAGATTCCAACTCTGAACTCTATGACAACACTCCTTCCACCCATTCCGAGGCCCATCCTCAGGTCCAGCCCCAGGTCCAGCCCCAAGCCCAGAACCAGCCCCCGCCCGCCGAAACCCAGCAAACCGCCCACCAGGTCCCTCCCCCCGACAGCGACGGCGCCCCAAAGAAAGCAGGATGGGGCTCTCGCCTCAGCGCCTGGGGCGGAAAGGCCGCGACGCCCTTCAACATGCTGGCAAACAAGCTTGGGTCCGAGAGCTTCTTGCCTGACACCATGGAAAAGGAATGCGAGAAGGCGGCGAGGATCCTGAGGAGCTTCTGCAGTAAGTCGGGCCCCGAACATGCCCCACTCGCTGCACGGAATAGGCACTAACACGCGCTGCCCACAGAGGATGGCATCTACACCGATGCCCAGGCTCCCGAGACCGTCGAGGCCCCCACCACCGACGCCGACGGAAAGCCTATCACTGCCGCGGCGAAGCCCAAGAAGAACCGAACCCTCCTGACCATCCCTTCCAAGGTCATCAATCGTGCTGTGGGTCTGGCAATCTTCACGACTGCCCGCGCGGGCTTCCACGTCTCCGGCGCCACCGGCTCCGGTGTCATCGTCGCCCGTCTCCCCGACGGTAGCTGGTCGCCCCCATCGGGCATCCAGGTCCACAGTGTTGGCGCTGGTTTCATGATTGGTCTGGATATCTATGACTGTGTCGTGGTAATCAACACGAGAGAGGCCTTGGAGGCCTTCACAAAGACCAGGATGTCCCTGGGCTCCGACCTTGCTGTCGTGGCTGGCCCGTGGGGTGCAGGCGGTAGCGTTGACTTCGCAGCCCCACAGTCACAGAAGGGCAAGGGCAAGGCCGGCGATCCGGGGTCTCCGGACGCTACCAAGGACGCAGAAGGCAAGCCCACCACTCCCCCGCCGGCCGCGAGCGAGAAGCACCCCGACAACACGGAGCCGGTCCCGACCGTAAACGAGCCGACGGCAGACAAGACGAGCGGCGAGACAGCGGAAAGGCCCCAAGCTGGCAAGGAGCGCAAGCCCTCGGGTCTCAAGCAGGCCATCAAGCAACCTACCTACTCCTACGTCAAATCGCGGGGCTTCTACGCGGGCGTCCAGGTTGACGGCACAATTGTCACCGAGCGCAAGGACGCCAACGCGGCATTCTACGGTGAGCCCGTGGGCGTGCAAAACATCCTCAAGGGCGAGGCGCCCCTCGTTCCAGGCAAGGAGAACTGGATCACCGTTGTGAAGCCGCTCTTCGACACCATCAAGGGCGCCGAGGGCTGGAGGGCTCAGCAAGGGCCGGGCCAGACGTGGGCGAACCAGCAGGGCCCGTCAGACACCTATGGGCACGGCAACGCGCCCCAGGGCTACCCCACCGGCTTTGACCCCGTCTTCGCGTCCGGCGAGAACCCACCGGCCAAGCCGCCCCGCCCCGGCGTGTCCGGCGTCACAGAGGGCGTGCATACCCTCGGCCTGGGCGGTTCCTCGCCCGTAGGGCCCCCGGGCGGTTCCTCCACGACCACCGCCGCCGCTGCGGCCGGCGCAGCGCACGCGGAGAACACACAGACGCCGGCGGCGCGTTCGAAGGCCGCCGAGGCCGCCGCGGAGGCCGAGGCAGGGCGAGAGCAGGAGCTGCGGGAGAGGAGGGAGCTGGAGCAGGCGAACGCGGCCGTCTCGTCCTCGCAGCAGAGGCCCGTGTCGATGGCACCGCCCTACACCGAGACGGCCGGGCCGGGCGAGGCGTCACACGGGGACGCGGGCGCGGGCGCGGACCAGCCGCCTCCCGCCTATGCCGACGACGGCGTGGCGCGGCCGGGCGTTGGGGACTCGAAGCACCCCGGAGGGCCGCTTTCGTGATTGAAGTGGCCCTTAGGAGTGAAGAGCGCCAAGTTTCGGGATGTCATAGATGAGCCGCCATGGCTGCACAGCCAAATAGACGACCGAGAGGGTAGATTGCCCGGGCGTTAGGTACAGCATAGCCAAAAAGAAGGTGCCGCTGAGCACGTGGGCGAATTACGTCGCAGCCGAAGATGATGATACCTGCTGGACCGAGAGTGTGGTTTCCATGGAAAGTACTTTATTACCTCTACTAGTCTAACGAACTCTAATGACATTTGTTTTCCCCCCCCCTTGCAACTATGCCAAATCCGGCAGAACCCTGCTCTGCTTTCTCCCTCTTTCTCTCTCCCGAGATAAATGCTAGACAAAACACCCTTACTATTAATGCAGTGGATGCACGAGCATGAGACAAGAGGGGAAGCCAAAGGAAATCCGTCGTGTAACTACAAACAAACCTCTACGTACCTAGGCAGGCAGAGGGGCCTAGGACCCTCGTGTTCCGCAGAAACGAGGCGCCACCACACTAGTCAGTCAAGTCAGGCTCGCGGGAAGGGCGAGAAAAAGAGTTCACCTGCTTAAATGGTTAGTCCAGCTCTCAATCCGAGACCACCCCCATCCAAAAAAAAAAACCTCACAATTGGCCTGACGTTATGCTTCCCGCCGCCCCCCCCCCCCGAGGCGCCCTCTATTTCCGTCTGCCAGCCTTATGTGCATTGGCTAAGTAGTAAACCTACTGGGAATTTTGAGGCTGGGGGATGTATATTTACCCTTTCGCAAGCAAGATGAAACCCGCACCACCAAGAACGCATACATCAGACTAAAGGGGAAAAAAAATACGCATTCCAGCCCCAGCAGCAGCAGCAGTAGCATGCGAGAAAGACAAAAAAAAAAAAAAAAAAGAGGACGCCCGCCTACCCCGCCCAGCTGCGGGAGGAGTCTCATCTCTGAGACAGACACGGTACGCCCACGTGGCGTACGCGTGCACCAGGACATCAAAATATCCGATGGCGGATGTGGGATAGGATGTACGACCACCACCTACAGGCGTCAGGGAAGATTTCCCGTGTTGCTTGTAGCCTGTGGTCATGTATCTATCTCACAAGACCTGGAACAATTTGGAACACTTTTTTTCTCGCGCACACAAGTACAGAAAGAACGGATTCGCGTTGTTTGATCATGTCTGGATTTCTTCTATAAATATTTACCCCGCCTGGAACAGTGACGATGCTTTCGTCGCAACGTCCCAAAAGGTATGTATGTACATCCAACTGGAGCTTCTTCCATAGTAAGCTTCCGGGGTTTCCAGAACCAGCGTGATCCAAATTGTACACCAGCCTAGCCACAACGGGCATTCGCTGAACCAGCCCACCCCAGAAAGCAAGACCGGACCCAAGAGCTCCATCTATCCCAGAACAATCGTCCCCCACCCCTCGTTTATATCGAAAGTGACCAGTGGTATATACAATTGGGCACCATTCCGGCGCCCTTGTGTTTGATGTAGGTCGGTAGAAGCTGTAGAAAATTTGCCAAACGCCAGGCGGCTGTATCCGATTTTGCCGCCGTATGCAATGCACATCCGTCTTCCTTCGTAAATGTGTTTCGATTGATAGTGTGACAAAATAGAATCGATGGTTGGTGGTAAGAGCACACCCGCTGATAATTACGCATTGCCATTCGCCATTGTGCATGACTTGTGGGCCTGCTGACGCGTCCGCCCTATCCTGTTTCAGGTAGACGACAGCCATGGCAGCAAAAAAGTTGAGGCCGCACAATTCATGATAGCAAGATGTTGTAGCTGGTTTAAAAAGAATAGTCGGCGACGTGGCAACTGGTCGGGCACGGTCAAGTTTCACCCCGAGTTCCTGGTTCCAGCCTTTTGTGGTGGATTTCGCGGATCCTCCTCTGGGTAGGCGCGAGGACGAGCGGCGCGAGTGTGTCGGCAGGGGTGGGTTGGGCCGACGGCTCGTCCGGTACGTCGCCAAGGACTCTTCCCAAACTGGAGCGACCACAGTTTCGCGCTCTATTCCGCATCTCGGGCGCAGCATAACGCCTAGACAAGGCCAAGGTCGCAAATGAGCCAGACTCGTGATGGTGGGTTCAAGCGCGACCCGAGTAGTTGCAGACTGAGCGGTCCGGCCGACCGTAACTGACATAAAAGTAACAGTGTCGAAAGAAAAGAAAGGTCGACATTGACAGGAGATTTCATGGAAGCCAGACGAGCTCAATGACTCCGTCGACCTGGCTCATTGGCCAGCCTTCGGCGTCCACCCACCGAGGGTCCTTTGCTTTCCGAACGTAGATTTGTGTCACAGTGCCGTCGTCGTTGACATTTGCAGTCTTGAGATCCCAGGCGATTTTTTCACCAGTCCTCAGCAGTGACGAGCGCTGGGGGCCGAATGCGTGGTCCAAGTTCCAACCGTGGTCCTCTGGGGCGGGTGTGAAGGTTCGCTCCATCTGGTCCCAGTTGTAGTTGGCACCTTCAGGGTATTGCGCAATGCTGTAGCCCGTGGAGATGACAAAGTCGTCCTCGGTCATGAAACGCTGCATGGTGCAGTCCTCACCACAGAGGTGAGCGATCTTGGTGTACTCGAAGGGGTAAGCGTAGTGCCAGCCGCCACCGCGGTAGTGGTGCAGGGACAGGGGCTTAATTCCGCTCTCGTAGAAGCCGGATGGGTCCTCGTAAAGGTCGAGCTGCCAGAGGTCATTCTCCAGAGTCAACCGAACGTCGCTGTTCTCGTAGATGCACTTGCGCAGGAGAATATCTCCCTGAGCACCCCAGCCGGAATCAGCCTCCTGCAGCTTCTGGGGCGTCTTGCAAGTCTCGTAAAGCTCGTTAATCATCTGACCGACGGGCAGGGAGATGAAGACACCAGCGCCACCGAATGCCTGAGAGCCATGACGCTGTACCTGGTTTACGTCCTCAGAGAAGGTACCAATGTAGAGGGGACGGCTGGCATCAATGGTAGATAGACGCTTGGTGAGCGAGTTGGGGGCGGGGAAGAACGTGTCATCGTCGCAGAGAACGAGCCACTTCTTGTTGGGCCGCTCGCGGTGGTTGTAGAGCGTTGGGACAAGGGTCAGGTAGCGGACGGCCATCTCCATAGAGCTGTCAGAGTGGAAAACATCGGCGTCGATGCCGACCTTGTGCAGGCGGTCCCAGGCGTCGTAAAGCTCATCGTCGCTGGCGTCCAGGAGAAGCAGGACCATCTTTCCGCCGTTGGAGTTGCCGTGGTTGTCGGTGAGCCAGTAGCTCCAATCATTGATGGGGCTCGTCTCGGGCTCGGTGAACCGCTTGTAGGTGGTTGAAACACCAAAGATGAAGTCGGTGAGGTTGGCAGTGTCCGGGATAGGTGACTTGGTGACGGGCACGACAAGCGGCTCAGGGCACTGCTCGTTCAGGTTCTTCTTGCCCAGGTCGACCGTCTTGGCGGTGTTGGGGAGGAACCGCTGGTTGAGCTTGGTCATGGTCTTCCTCTCCATGTCCTGGCGCGAGACCTTGACGTATCGCTTGAAGTACTCGAACTGCTCGCCGAGCTCGTACCTGTCCTGGAGGTCCTTGAGGTGCTTGGTGTCGTAGTTGCAGTTCATGAGTGCGGAGCTGTTGGAGGGCACATCCTGCCATCGGCTGTCGTCGACGCCGTAGGCATTGGCGGACGCGTCGAGGGGGTGCTGTGTGGTCATGGTCTGCTTGGCCGTGTTGGCAGCCTTCATGACGGCGGAGCGGACATCGTAGGTGTTCTGCTTCATGGTCATGACGAAGAGCAGGAGCACCACGACAGCCAGCAGGATCGCCCTGGAGAAGGGGCTCCGCATGTTGAAGAGACGTTGCGGGGGAGGCATCATGGCACCCATGATTTTGAGATCCTTTGGTGAGAGGGAGATTGGTGAGTTCATCCGGTCGACCTTTTGTGTTTCCCGTAGTCTGTTGGAGTGTGGTGACTTTGGGAGTTCAGGAATTGGACCAACCCTGGTGTTGCTGTCCTGTTTGCTGCTGTCTTTCAAGCCAGGTCAAGCGGTAGCGGGAGCCAAGTCAAGAGGGCAGAAGCTAGGGGGGTGCTGCTGTGTCTTGGGACCAGTGTTCTAGACGGTGACGAAGAACATGGGTTGGGGTCGGGTGTGGCTCGATCTCTGGGCTGAAGGGTGGGAATGAGGCTCTTTGATGAGAGCGTAGCTCGAAGGCGGGAGTTGTTGGCGGTCTCGATGAGGGTCAAGCTAACGAAGGACGGGCGGGCCAGAGCCAGACGCAACCGTGGGGCAGGTCAGGTTTGAAGGATCCGCTGATACAGACGAAACGGGCTGGTCCCAGGGAGGAGGAGGAGGAGGCCCGGATGGTGCGTCGCTGTGCGAGACGAAAACGACTGCGAGGCACAAGAGGACGAAAGCAGGAGGAGGGTTGGCCGAACAATGAGAGGGGAGTGGGAAGATGAAGAGAAGCCTGTCCGCCACGAAAACGAGGATCGGTGACGGGTAAAGGGGGCAATAAAGAAAGAAAAAAGGAATAGCCGGACAGATCGGTGGACGATGGTTGAGGTCGGAAAGAAGTGGGCAGGACGGTGTGGTATAGAAAGGGGAGGGGGGGATATGGGGGTAGAAAAAGAAGGAGCCTCTGAGCCAGTGGGAAAACGAGCCCAGAGCGGCCTGGAATAGGTGAGGGTCGGTGTTAAGCGATGGGGGCAGCAGGGCCTTGGGCGACCAGGGTGGTCTTGGACTTGGACTGGGGGGGGGGGGGCAGGCTTGGACCTGGACCGGGACTGGGACAAGGGAAAAAGGTGGGTCTAAGCCGGTACGTACCTCCAGATGTCGTCTTCTCTTTCTCTCCTCTGTTCTTTCTTCCTTGCTCGCTCGCCTTCTGTCGTTCTCTCTCTCTCTCTAACTCTATGGAGTACGCTGCATATCTTCCAAGGTTTCCAAGTGCAGGTGATGCATCTACTAAACAAAATGTACTGTGTGCCCCATCGTTCAACTGGGGCAGCAGGCAGACCGACCGACCGGGTAGATTGAGTGGGTGACGAGCTTGGATCCCAAAAATCACCAGTCCAGCCCAGTGCTGTTTTCTTATTTTAATTGCTTTCTTTTATTTGTCCAAGTCCCAGTAATCTATCTATCCATCCCATTACTACTACTCTGTACATGAGACCAACTCGCCAGTAGCCTTGGTGAACCCCGAACAGACCCAGTTGCAAAATAGCAAAGCTAGGTGTCACATTCATTAGGTGATATAGACTGTACCGAAAATGGCCAGACTGCCAGATGGGATTTTGTGCTATGTAAGTATACACGTACCCGGGTACCTAGGGTAGTCAGTCAGGTAGTCCAGGGCATTGGGGGGGCGTGGGACGGGGGGAGGCTACGGTGGGTTGCAGTGGCGGGCAGCAGGCAAATGGAAGGGGAGCCTCCACTCGAGATGGGGAATTCTTTAAATTACTGTAATCAACTCCCGGCCCAGGGACCTTGAAAGCAGGTGCAAATCAGGAAGGCCACCAGGGGGGTGGCTAGGAGGGCTTGCGATGGCGACAGCAAGAGATGGACGGCGAGATACGGGAGTACATTGGCGCAAATTGGGTGGTTGCAGCCAGGGAAAAAATAGGGGAGACCGACCGGCAGACAATCAGAAGCCAGCAAGCCAGGCAAGCCTGCTGCTTCCGTGCTAACTGTCCTAGCGGCTGATCCGCAAGATTAGTGGCTGGAGTCGCTGGACGAACCCCCCTGCCACTTCCGCATGGTACGTACCTCTTTGCCGCGGTGTACCTGCGTCAAGAGGATGGGGGGGGGGGGGTTATTACTGCTGGTGTTGGAGCTGGTGCTGGTGTTGCTTCCCTCTCTTCCTTCTCTTTGGGCTTTGTTGTGCAACGAATCCGCATCACCGTTTGCAGCCAGCCGCCCGCTGACTAAGAATAAGAATGGGTGAGTGTGAAAGTGTGTGAGTTTGTGGGTGGTGTGTGTGTGGATGAATGATGGATGGATGGATGGATTGGCGGTTGGATCGATCACGAACGCTTGTTTCTAATAGTACATACTCTGTATATTGGATCCCAAATGGGTGGTTCCATCGACCACCGGCAGTTGCGCTCACTCCCGAGCACACCTTGGTATATTGCCATGCGTACATTCGCTCAATATCCACACTATGTACAGGTACGCGGTCAATATCTACACTGTTCGTATAGTCGTGAAGACAGACACATGGACTACTTACACAAGCTCGACATGATGAAAGGTGCACGCACCTACCAGCCTCCCTCCGGGCTCTCAGGCCAACAGGAGCTGGCAAGGTCTGTGGATGCTCTGCTCCGTACTTGGGATACACTGCAGTGCTACGGTGGGGAGTGAGGTCATCGATCAGCGAGCATTGACAAAACCCCGACAACGTTTCTTTCGCACCAGGACGGGTTTGGGAACAAGCTGTGTCGACGATCTTCTGACTGTTCACTGCTCCCTATCGGCCCTGATCTGCTGGGCATCCCATCCCATCCTGCCCATACAGCCACCCCAAGTCAGCCGACCAAGGATGAGGAGGGTACCGCAGCACTGCAATAAGTCCCCACTGACTCAGCACCGTCGGCGACTGTTGTGCTATTCTTGTCGACCTGCCCACGCAGCCACGCCCAGAGACAAGCTTTCTTCCCTTGAGCGGCTGGCAGGCCGAAGCCATCATGTCACGAGCAGCAGCAGCATCTAGCCCCATACACAGTACCTATACCCAGGTAGCGTATGTCCGTATTGCGCCATGTTCCAGCGGCTGGCTACACGAGCTGAGGCCGAGGTCAAAGCCGACGTCGTCGTGTCCATGTCCAAGCACGCCTCGTTGCCACATGGGAGCCCTCGCCGGGGGCAACTTGGAAGTTCAACGCATGCCGATACGAGTCGTCGGAATGGTCCCCCCCTCCCCCCATCCACCCCATCGATTCACTCAGTCCGTCACCCCACACGTCGTGTGTACTTGAGAGGTCACAACAAGACTGATCTACGATCCCGGCCATCCTGTCATCTCACCAGCCCGAGTACACGTGTAGGAATAGCAATGCCATCGTATTTCTCATTGTCTGAGACGACACAACGCGGCTTCGACTTTCTAACCAGGACTCTAGCCGCTTCGGGCAGTGCTTGTTGGTTTCCCCGTGGCCCACTGTCCACGCACGCACGCACGCTGCAGCCATGTCGGATCGTGATACGGCCGGCCTACCCTGCCGGCCATGCCCACACCCCCCAAAAATCAAAGCTGATCGCCACCCCGATTCGTTACTGGCCCCAGGCGGTGCATCTTCCAACACGCAATCCGCACGCATGCATGCAACTCTACCATCAGAGAGGCTGGAAAAATACCTGCGACGGAGGCAAAGCATTGACGATCCCCCAAAAATACGGGTGGCTAGCAATGCGGCAAAATGGAAACACACAAACTCCTGCCATGGCAATTCCGTCATCGACCACGCACTACCCACCCAACTTTAACGACCACATCAACAACAACCAACAGCAGGGACAAAGTCATCGCGGCCAGCGGCTCCATCAAAGAGGCCGGCAAATCAAGGCCGGCCGACCCTGATCAGATCAGACCAGACCAGACCAGACCAGACCAGACCAGACCGGACCAGATCCATGCTGCACAGAGGACACAGCGTCATCAGTGGCCGCAGGATCCTACAATAATAACAACTAACCGGCACACCTCGATATCTCTAACAGACGGGTCCCACAGTGACGTGATATGGCCCTGCCATGGTCCCAGAAGCCTTCCAGGCCCGCCCAACCCCCCAAAGGTAGAAGCCCCTCAGTGGCCCCATCCGAACAGCGGTGGGCCGTGTGATCCCTGGCGTCCAGGCTTGAAGGCTTCTTTTCCCAGACTCTTCTGAGCCCTTTGGGGTTGCAGCAATTCGCCGGCAGAATGGCCACTGGGAAGTGATCAGCAAATCCGAGACACCACTCGAAGTTGTGGCTGTCAGTCAATATGGCAAAACGCCAATTGCGCTCGGCACTCTCGAAACTTGACAGCGGTGGCAGTTCCTGCCAGGGAGGGGTGGGGATGTGCGCGCCACGAGCATCATGTGCCCATGGTTCGCTTCAGATTGATCAACAGCTAATACCTTGGACCGCCCACCAACGACACCACCCTGCCCGCCCTGCCCGCCCTGCCGGCTTCGGCTGGAAGGCCGCTGGCGACTCGCCAACACTTACGGCCCTCCTGAAGATCGGTAGATCCCCTAGGCCTCGATAGGAAGCACCGATAAGCTCTCGGGACACTGCGAAAAAGAAAGAGCCTCCATGTGGTGGTGCTGGCCACACGGCTGCCCGGCCGAGATCGATCAATGTTTCTCCCGCCACGCGCGGCCGGAGCGGGAGGCGTTATTATCGGCACAAATACGCTACCTTGATTGAGCTTGTTCTTACCTGTGAGAGACGATGGCCGATGCCGTCAATTGCTCTTTTCCCGCAGCACCAACAGTGCTGGCGGCGTAGTGTGCAATGGCACAAAGTTCTTCACCGTGCGGCACCCGCCCGCCCGCGATCAAGCAGAAGCCACGAAGCAAGTTCGGACGCCGCTGCTTCAAGTCGCCAGCGGGCCATAACCGCTGCACGACGTCGCTCTGAATTGGCGCAAGTCTAGTGATTCTTTTAGATGAACTTCGGCCTGTCAAACAACAAGACTCGGCGCAGGCAGCCTGCTATCGTGCAACGAAGCTAGCTGGTCCTGTACTTGTTGCATCTGAGCTTTTCCTCGAGCGGTGGTGGCTTCGTACGCGTCAGTACCGACGTAGTCCCACGGACAAAGCCCCCCCCTCCAGCCCACTCCCTCCGTTGGGGTCTGTTGAGGTCCGAGTTCTGCGTGCGCCATATGCCACCTTGTCGCATCCAAGGGGCCGGCGTGGCAATCATTGCCAGACCCGGATGGCCCTCATCTCCGTCCGCACAAACACAGTGTCTCGGCTCGCGGCAACCAGGACAATAAGCATTATCGCAGAGCCCTTTATCCGTGTTGTGCTGTTGTCGCATACATAGCCGGCGGTGGTGCTACGACGATCCCGCCTCCACCGGGAGCACAATGGCAAATTGCGTTCTTGACTCGAATTCTCCTTTGCGGGAGGGGGCGCGGGTGATTCTGGGTGCACATGGGCGAATATTGCGACTGCCATCGAGTCGCGCAGTGATGCGCAAGCCCGGGCCCGGTCTCTTGCGCCGTGGCGATTTACTACTAATTGATCAATTCAGCCCAGGCGGCGGTTTGCACCACCACCACCCACAGCACGGTGACAGGGTCTGCGGTAGCGGCAAGGGCACACCAGCTAGCCACTATAATGGCGTCTGGTAGGACTTGGCACTTGGCTGCAGGGTCCAATAATGCCGACACCAATGGTGAGGGCGCCTTGACCCACAAGGGCGTCCCGAACAGGAAGGACTGCACCTTGTGTGAGGACTCAGGAGGGGTTCACGATAAGGCGTAATAAAACGGCAAAATGGCAACTTGCTGACCGGATACTACTACTAGTCGGGAGAGTGTCTGTTGTACTATGGCACTGAGATCCAATATGCTCTGTGCCGACATAGCCTTGATGGACTCGACACGACGAGAGAGCATTGGGCCCGGGTGCCGGTCCGTGTTTTCAGCCGAGACCATTGCATGTCTATGTCGCCCCTGCGTGGCTACTAGTTCTCTTTTTTTTTTTTTCAAAAAAAAAACTAAAAAAAAAAAAAAAAACTATATTCCTCACGCCACCCAGCCAGGAAAGCCGCCTCTGTGCCTTGCTTGAGCGGGAGCACCTCGGGCACTACGGCGGCACCACCGCTAGCGACGGATATGCGCTGGGAGCGGAAGGCGATCTTGATACAACCTCACATGTTTCCAATCCCCTTACGGATACATTGGTGACCGAATCATGTATGTATTCTCCCGGCCAAAAACACAACCACTTTGGTTGGTTGGTGGTCGACCTTCCTGTCGCAAGGAGACCAGTGGAAGGACATCGATCTTCCGTACGCTCTGCCCAATCAGCCCACCGAGGCCTGACCCCGCGTTGACAGCTGCTGGGGTGCCCGAGAGGCATTAGCAGTTAAACACGGCCCAATCAATCTGCTGCGGCTCCAAGGAGGGGGTGCATCTCAAGACAGGCCGGCCCAGCCCGGTACAATTTTGACGCGTGCAGGCGGGAGAGACTGACGTCTCGAAGTGATCTAGCCATAGAAGCTCCTGTGGCCGAAAAGGCTTGTCGTTGTTTTCGAACCCTCTCGACTCGGGATGAAGAGGGGCTCTCTTAAACATGCAAAGAGCACTGTTGTAAGATGGGCATTGAATGCCTGCCGAGTTGAAACTTCGGACGACCGGCGCACCCAACATACATGCACCACAGCCAATCTATTTTTACATGGCAAACGGTGAGGCCAGCCTGGAAAGGCGTCGGTCGCCCTGGTCTGGTCTCCTCGACAAACACGCACACTGCGATCCGGCGGCATACCCGTTTCGCGACCCAGAAGAGTCCCACCTCACGGTTTTCCCTTCGGACACGTACTTGCAGCCCCCCCGGCCGTGCGACGTCCCCAACAGCGGTCCTCCTCGGTCGGGCGACTGGCTGGTCGGAGCTCGACCCCGTTACAGGGCAGCCGGGCAGCCGGGCAAGTCTGATCCTTGGCGTATTACGTTGCCGAACACAATCGACGCGGCCATCAATGCAAAACTGGTTCGAGATTGCGAATCTCGAGAACATCGCAGCCGTGGTTCGTATTTCCAGTTCCCCTCCTCTTCCCTTTTCCTCCGGACCCGGGCCCGGCGGTTGGTCTCGATCAACTTGAAACAACCAACCAACAAAAACAGCACATAGGGCGGGAGGGGGGAACATGCAGCAAGGCCAACTTGGGTCGCCAGCCGCCCATCAACTGCAGATCCCCGAGTTTGTTTCAAGTGTCACACCCTGCAGGATGCTGGAAAGGGCGGAACGACGAGACCGAGTAAGCCACCTTGTGACACTGACATCCTGACATGTTGACGGCCCAAGTGAGATACACCGAAGGGGGCTCCATCGAACACCCCAAATGATTCCAGAGCCTTGTTTGGTGGGACACTATTAGAGCCGTCGCCCCGCAAAAGGGGGCAGCATCGGCTGAATCTCAAGAGGGTCCACTGCTCGATTGCACTGTACACACTTGGGGAGGGTCCGTTTCCAGACCGCCGGGGAAAGCTGGGGGTCTTGTCGTCCTTGTCTGCTCTGGGCATGCAAGACATGGCCACCGCCCAGCACGTGTATTTGTCGGTGGTTTGTGTGCTGTGGTGACCCGATGATGAGGGTAATGATTTGAGTCGAGCAGCGGCGCGTACATTCAGACCGAGACATGGGTGGTTCCACCGGGCCATCTCTCTTCTATCTCTCTCTCCCAGGTTCCGAGTTGCACTTTTTTGCCGTCTGTATGCATGTAGTGTACGTACTTACACAGGTTCCGCGCACACCACAGACGTTGTCCGTGCCGCAATCACCTCGTGAACGGAGCGGAGCGGGCGGGAGGGAGCGAGAAGGCGAGAGATCTCAGTTGGATGCCACAACGTACGTCCCACCGCGGCGGCTACCCGCGCGCACAGCAAAAGGCAAAAGGGTCTGTCTCCAAGGAATTCCTCTCATGCAGTTCGCCCGGACGCGTTTGCATGGTGACGATTCCGAAAGTTTCGCCGTTTCATTGCAGGAAGTCATGCGGGGGGTTCGGGGCCTTCTCGTATCGCACAAAGGTAACCCTGCGGCTCTCGGCCGGCCCTGCACGAGGGTGCGAGCTTGGCTGCGTTTGGTTGGGTGTTCGACACGAGGGAGGAGTGAATCAAGCCCGCCCTACAGTTCAGAACCTTGCGGCCAAGGGATGAAGTCATCCTCTCTTGTCCTCCTCCAAGAGTCCGCCGCACCGAAAAGGGTGTCGTTGTCGTCGCATTGACGCGAGGGCCGACTTGCGTCCCCTGGGATTTTGCAGCAGCCAGCCGTGCTTTCTTTACGAAGGCCACTGCCCCCGGGCCCGAGCCGGGCCGCGTCAGATCGATTCAGGTTGGATCGGGATGTTTGTTCCTTCTGTGCTGCTGCCGCCCAGGACGCCCGCCAGCGCAGGTAGCTCGTGGTGGAACCGCGCACCCACGCGAGAGCTTGGACGACCTTGATGAACACGACGCCTTTCCGCGCATGCGACAGACCTCTCACGGCCGAGCAGGGTGGGTTTTCTTGTTTCCCCCCTACCGGATGCCCTCCAGAGCGACGAGAAATCTTCCAAGACCCGGTGTTGGCGTCGCGGGTTGGAGGGGATCAGCGCCTTGGCCCCGCGGTGATCCAACGTCTCGCCCGCGCTTTCTCACCTATGCAAAAGCCGCGCGTGCTCTGCCAACGCGGCGAGGGGGGGCTCCGTGTGTCGTGAGGGGCCCACGATGCTCTTCGGCTTTTCTATCTCCACGGCACACACAAGACAGCCGGCGCACGGCGGCGCCTTTCTTCTTGGTTGTGCCTGACACTGCATGTCCTCCCAGGGCCTTGATATGTGGGCTGCGTTGCCCGTGCCAGTGGTGTGGTTCATGCCCGCCCGGGGGGCGTCCTGGAAGAGCTCGAGTTGGGCCCCATCCCCACCCTAGTGAGACGGTTCTGCTTCCCCGGGAGAGCTGTTATGATCTTCCTGCTCCTTGCAGATGTTTGTGCGTGTGTGGTATTTCTGGCATCCCGAGTGGTAGGCTTTGCTTGTGGTTGCGGAAGTCCGCTGTGCCCTCCCTTGGAAAGCACTAGATGCCATCCAGGAAGGCAATGGTGATGCGCTCTACGCCTCAGGCTTCCGCCCGGACGGCGTGGGGTTTCTATCCGGGCGGGATTTCTTTTGTGAAGACCCATCCACACTCTTAGCTGGCGGCGTCTGTGGAGCCTGGCTAGTTGGGAAGAAATGGTGTCGTCCTGACCAGATCGAAACGTGGGAGGGTTGGCCTTGCGCTTGTGCGGATCCTTCGATTCGACGGGATCCCGCAGAAAGAGCCGTGGACGCAGCCCAAACATGTGCAGCTGCAAGAAGCGGCTTTGATGGATATCGGCGTTAGAAATACGGACCACACTTACGTCTTGGACGGGAGAGACCTTGCAAATTGATCTCTGGTACGCCGTGTCCTTAAGCGAGGAACACTTCAAGGAGGACTGTCCAGGCAGGATATGGACTGAGTTCAGTCCGCTCTTGAGATGCTGTAACGGACCTTGGACAGATCTCGCACCGAGTGGGGATGACCAGAGGCTCTCTTGCACTCTGGTGCCAAACTATGACTCGGCAGAGTCCACCATCCATGGTGGCTTTTGCATTGTGTGTGTCTAAGCTGTGCAAGCAGAGACCACGAGGGATCAATGAAAGCCTTTTCTTTTATAGTGGGCCCTTTCCGACCTCTCACCATGTTGATTTCAAAGGTGAGAGTGCTCCACATGTGGTCGATCACTCGGTGTAGTGATCATCACGGGTGGGCGCCAAACCGGCGAGGAAAAGGGGCGATGCGATGTTGTGAAGCTATCCTCGATATGGATCAAAGCATGTTGTTGCAGGGCTGGGTCTTTCGCGATCTAGCCTTTTGCAAATCAGACCTGGGTGCTCAGCTACGACACATTCCTCAGGGATGTTTCGGCTTCGTGGAGCAAGATTGTGATTGACAAGTGCAGTGCAGATCTACCACCATTTCGATCCGAGACACAGAAGCAGGATCATGGGCATCAGACTAAAGCGTGAAGGAAAGACCCCTTCAAGTGAACGTACGAGCACCATTATCGGCTCATGAGCCTCGACATCCAGCAAGGAGGCTTGGATGTCTGCCTCGTCGCTGCCATCACTTGGCCAATATCACAAAAAAAAAAAAAGGTTGGGGGGGGGAGGAGAGCAGCATGAAGTAAACTCCTAGCATCGAGTCTCCGGTGGACTTGTTCCAAACCTTCACTCACAAGCCTTATCAGTCAAAGTTGTGCACATGTTATTTGTGTCTCACCAGCCCCAGAAGTGTCAGCATTCCCAAGGCCCAGGCCCGGGTCCCTACGTCAACGACCGTCTCATCACCTCGTTTTCAACGGTCGCCCCGATCCTGTGGTTTGTGGCTATGGGAGCCGAAGCGGAACGATCCGGGGGCGTTGAGACAGCAACCTTCCAGCCTCATTCTCCAGCTATCGCCCCGGTACTTGGCCCTGGACGGTTTCCACGCAACCTGCATTCAGAAAAGGCACATCGCTACGCTAACGTCCCCTGCGATTCGCGTCGAGATGCCTTAGATATCGCGTCATTCGTTGCCATGGCATCATGGATGTTTTTGGCATAAACCCAAGCCGAGTCAACTTGAGCGGCTCCGGAGAGGCGGTCCCAAGTATAAGGTCAGGAGATGCCTGGCTGCTCGAGAACGCCACAGTGTCTCCCGCAGAGGCGCAGTCACACTCAGTTGCTTCTTGAAGATGAAGATGAAGATGACGGGAAACCAGGTTTTCGCCTTCTTGTCGGCAGTGGCCGGCCTTACTCTCGTTAATGGGTTGCACCTGGAAGGTAAATTCACCCATTGGGAAACATCAAAGTCCTCCATGTACCACGTCTACAATTGCTGACGACGTGGCCAAGCCCTCCAACATGGTCGACGCTTGGGATACGGCCTAGAGCCAGCGCCAGCCTCGTATTGTTTCACGTATTACAGCTACTACCTGGCCCCTCTGGAGACGCCGCCAAACGGATATCCGCTGCCCGGGGGTATCGCAACGACCATCACTTCCATTGTACAGCCCCCGACCCTGGCCCCGACCTTCCCAGCACCGGTTCTGACCACGCCGGGTCTGAACACGCCGGGTCTGACCACACCACTGCCGGGTCTGCCCTCGCTCTCGCCCTCTCCTCCGCCCTCTCCTCCACCCTCTCCGTCCACGCCCAGTGCCGGGCCGTCGCCATTGCCGGGCCTCACGCAGGTCATCCTGGCCATAGGTCCCGCGTTCTCGGGCCGAATGCTCGAGAAGCGGACGGCAGCAAAGAGAGACCTCGGGGGTTTCATAAGCAATGATGGCAGCCCGAATCCTAAAGACTGCCGATCTGCCACTGTATACAGAGTTGACTCCGGAACGATACAGTTAGCTTCCCGTCCCGGCTTTTCAATCTTTGCCGATGCGGGAACGAGCTTCGCGGAGTTCCGCGCCCGCGAGTCGATCACTGCCGGTGCTAATGTCGTCGCCACGACCTTCTTCAACGACAACTCCGTTCTCCGTTGGCGCAATGCCTCCTTCGCCGGCAGCGAGGCTGGCTTTTGCCAGGTCGCCGCCACAGGCCAGGTGTACACAACCTTTGTGGCTTCGCCAGCACTATGGCCAGCAGGGTGTCTGCCCGTCTCTATCTACATTCTTGATCGTACGATATCCTTCCTGACTGCCCCTGAGGATCTTGTCAGTACCTAGGTAGCTAACGCTCCATCAGCCAGTCAATGCGGCGGTAGCAGTACTACTGCGGGCCAACTGCCGAGCGTTACTTCGATCGCAACCACCGTCGCCTCCGCTCAGAGTTTCGGCCCATCAACGTCCGATTTCCTTCCAACAACGCCTGTGGAGCCTTCTTCCTCCCCGTCGGGTCTGCCGCAGACAACGCCAAGATTCGCGAATACCACCAGAATCCCATCGTCTGCCCTGCCGTCCACCCCTCTGAGTACAAAACAGCCGGGGAGCTCCTCCGGCCCCGAAGCCTCGACGCTGGGCTCCTCCACTACCATCTCGTTTGTGTCAATTACAAGATCCGAAGTCTCGACCACATCAACAAACGCTTCGACCGAGGCCCCCTCTTCAGGATCTACGTTCAGTCTCCCCAATTCTGCTACTATTCCAACCGTTCTATCTTCTTCGACCCAGTCTACATCTCCTTTGTTTACTTCCCAGTCCCTTACTTCCGAAACGAGTTTGGCTTCTCAGGAATCATCTGCGATCTCCTCTCCTTCTTCGGACCTGTCATCATCCGCAACCTCAACTCCGACAGGCTCAACGTCCGGCTCAACGGCCAGTATGCCCTCAACGCAGGAGTCAGCGACGTCGCCAAGCAGCGGGTCTACGCAGTCTGTGCTGAGTACGAGTTTCACGGATTTCACGGCCAGCAGCAGCACTACTTTGGACTCAACACCAGGCAGTAGCAGCCCGACTTCCGAGGCGACCATGTCTAGGAGCATCAGCAGCAGCGAGACGGAAAGTTCCTCCTCGAGCAGCAGGGACGAAACAAGCACAACATTGACCTCAAGCTTTGAGGAAACTAGCATCACCTCGACCTCAAGTGCCGAAGAGACAAGTACAACGTCAACTTCAACGTCAAGTGCCGAGGAGACAACAACAACAACACCCACGTCGAGCGCTGAGGAGACAACAACGACATCAACGTCGAGCGCCGAAGCGACAAGCACAACCTCAACGTCAAGTTCCGAGGAGACAACTACAACTTCATCCTCAAGCGCCGAGGAGACAAGCACAACACCCACGTCAAGTGCCGAAGAGACAAGCACGACACCCACTTCGAGCGCCGAAGAGACAAGCACAACCTCAACGTCGAGTTCCGAAGAGACGACTACAACTTCATCCTCAAGCGCCGAAGAGACAAACACAGCTTCATCATCAAGCGCTGAGGTGACAACAACGACCTCCTCCTCAAGCGCTGAAGAGACAACGACAACGACCTCATCCTCAAGCGCCGAGGAAACGAGCACAACCTCTTCCTCGAGCGCCGAGGAGACAACAGCCTCCTCTTCAAGCGCCGAGGAGACACCAACAACGACATCCTCCTCAAGTGCTGAGGAGACAACGACCTCCTCTTCAAGCGCTGAGGAGACAACGACCTCCTCCTCAAGCGCTGAGGAGACAACGACGACAAGTTCGTCAAGCTCAAGCTCCAGTACCGAAGAGGTGACGACGACGACAAGTTCGTCAAGCTCAAGCTCCAGTACCGAAGAGGCGACGACAACGTCAGATTCATCAAGCTCAAGCTCCACCATCGATGCAGAGCCGACCCCAGATCCAGCCCCGTTCGGAGTCAACCTTGTTGTGAACGGAGACTTCGAGACCGGTGATTACAATCCATGGTACGTTATTTCACAAACCCCAGGAGTGTACGTCAGAGTTATCAACTCCACTTCGGCGCTTGGTTACCGAGAAATTCATCCGGATCCTGTCGGCCATCAATACAGCCTTCAGATTGAAACCATCGGTATAGACTATGTCGGCACAAAGACGATCGAATTCGGGTACCGGATTGCAAGGACTGTCGCCGGTGCTCAATACTCGATCAGTTTCGAAGCGTCCGGGTGCGGCACGACAAATGATCTATTGTATGTCCTTGTTGGGACCCAGGTCATCAGTTCATTTGTGGTTCAAGGTGATTGTTCGACATGGTCCTCCTACTCCAGCACGTTTGTTGCAGCAGGCGATGACCAGATTATGATTAGGACATCCTCAACTTTATATTTCGCGTTTAATCAGTGGTATTTCGACAACTTTGAAGTTGAAAGAATTTAGGAAGGTTTGGAAGCGTCAATGGTGTCTTTGATGTACAAAGCATATTTGCATAGATGTCAGATATTCGCACTTACAGCGTAGTATTTACTTGCACTAATACTTCACCCTCACTATAACTAAAAATTGTTACGGGGTGCCACTCTAGCTTAGTTCAGATGATTACTTGAACGCTTGAAATCTAAGCCCAGGTAATCCACTACAAGCTATCCAATGGCTGGGGAAGTCTCTGCACGTTGAGTCGGTTCGAGGTGCAAGCTATTTCGCTTCTAATGTGGATGATGACTGTTACCCAGTGGTTGTTGCGTGTGGATGTTGGGCGTGGGTATCATATGTGTGTATGTGTTGGGCGATGGGTTGTGGTGGATGCCGGACGTGTTTGAATCTCCACGTGCTTGAAGCTCTTGGTGCAATGCCGCAGCCTCCGAGTTTGGGGGCGTGGATGTCTTCGTATGATATTCCATGCTTTCGAATCGATAGATTCACGTGGTGTACATGGACGTTCAATTGAAGTATATATAGTTTGATATTCATCAAACACGATTGTTTTCTAGAGCCAGGAAGCATGATCGACCGTACACACAAGAATACAAAGAATGTACTTCTAATGTAGTCAGGGCCCGATTGTAGTAAGGTCACGTAGCTTTACCTTAGGGTATGCAATTGAGACTACTACCTGGGTAGGTGATGAAGGGCAGCCTCCAAACAACGTTCGAAGAATCTCAGTTCTCGTTTTGATGAGTCAAGTCCAACCACGTAACTTATGCCATGCAGCAAATCATGCGGTCAGATCGTTCAGTCTTTCAGCTCGGAATGCACAGGGGCTTTGAAAACCATGCCCTTCGGGACCTCCTTCCACTGCTTACTTTCATCAAGCAGCGCTTGGGAAGCATCCCACTCCTTCCGGATGACTCTCGAATGTGCCTCGCTTCTCTGGGTTATCTTTGCTGGGAAAGCATTCGGCTGGACCAGAAAGCCTTCGCTGAGGTCGTTCTCGTCCGGCGTGATCTCCCGCCCTTGCGTGTCAACGGTCTTTTGGAAGTCAAAGGCCCATAGCAGCCTCGAGATGCTCAAGAACAAGGACCGGTCGGCAATGTGCATGCCCTGGCAGACGCGTCGCCCCGCCCCGAAGACGAAGTGGTCCCTCTGACTGGGGTCACTGTTCATTGCCGCCTCCGCTGATGTCTGCTTGTCACCTTCGTACCGGGACGGGTCAAAGGCACGTGGGTTTTTGAATCTGTTTGCGTCCATGTTGATGGCCCACACGTTGTCTGGGCGGGAGGAGGGTGGTTAGTAAATTTGCCATACGTCTCTGGACCCAGAGGCGGCTTCTCGTCGACAGTAGACATCTCTTGGGGTTTGACACGTTCTCGAATCCAGGAGAAGCAAGAACGAAATTAATTTGAGGACTTACACATCACTCCGGCGCCTTTAGGGATCTTATAGCCGAGATACTCATCATCTTGGATGACACAGTGCGGCATTCCGAGGATAGCAGTAGGCATCCAACGCAGAGTCTCCTTGACACAAGCGCGAGTATAAGGCAACGAGTCCCAATCTTCAATAGTTGGCAGTCGATCGGTACCACAGAGGTTGTCGAGCTCGAGTTGAGCTTGCTTCGCGGCGTCTGGGTATAGCACCATCGCCTGGACGAAGCCATTGATCGTAGATGCTGTAGTGTCCGATCCAGCCTCATGGAGTGAGCCGACGATGTACCCTGCGAGGTCATCGGAAAATCCGTAGCTCTTTTGGCCCTCAGCGACCCCGACGGAGAAACAAGGCTGCCCAACGTTAGTCTTCCTTCTAAAGTTGTCATACGCCTGTAGAGATGGGGAGTAACCTGCCATCGCTGTACCCTGATGGATCTTTCGCTTCGTGTCCATCCAATGTCCCACATAAAGCGCCTTCTCCTTCCTATGTAGCTCCTTTGCGTAGCGCCGCATGGGGAGCATGAAGTCAGGTAGCTTCCTCAGGACAGGATACACGTCTAAGAAGGCTGCAGTGGACGATCCCATAACCTCACTCCACTTCTCGACGCATTCGTATAACCTCTTCAGTTGATGGTCATGGATATCTACCGTCCTGAATCCAAATACCATCTGTGTTGTGAGGGAGTTGGTGAAACGTCGAATATGATCGCCGAAGAAGTGTGGCTCGTCCAAGATGCCGCACAGCATCTGCTTGCTCTCGAGGTCCTGGTATGGCACGTACCTCTTCGAGGCGTTGATGTGCAGAACAGAGTGCATGATCTTCCGAATCATACGCCATGTTTCGCCGTATTGCTGGCATCATCCAGTGTTAGCTTTCATTTGTGGTCTGCTGAACGCCAAAACAGGGACACGAAGAGACTGACCATGAGGAGTACGCGCAGATACCCGCTCACCAAGTTACCAAGGTAAAGCTCTGTGCGAGATGAATAAATGTTGCTGCGCTTATCTAGCAGATCCTTGACGGCTTTATCAGTCGAGAGCACGACCATGACTTTGGTCCCGAGAATTAGAGAGTAGACAGGCCTGCCGCTCGAAATCAGCAAATGTCCTTGGTCATTGCATTCGAATCAGAGTCATCCAGACATACCCATACTCCTCCGCCCACTTCTTGAATTGGAGATGCGGAGACTTCTGCGGAATTTGGTGCAAATTCCCAATAATCGGCAGTGTCGGGGGCCCTGGAGGGTAGTTCTTCGGCCTCCGTCCGACATTCCGCAGCTGGAAGATTATGGCGGCAACGACGACGAGCGGAATAAGAGCGATGTACGGCATGGTCAAATGCTCGTTTCAGAGAAGTTTCTCACAAATGTGCGTTCGGGAAAGCAAGATGTCGAAGGCCTCTGGAATCCGGGGGACAGGGCCGTGGGCAGTCCAAGGTGGTCTTTTCTGCAAATCGTTACCCATTCCTCTAACTGCAGCCAAGGTCACCTGCGCGGGGCCTCCTCGGATGCATTCATACCCCTCAGTAAGTCTCAGCAGCTTGCCGTCATTCGAGACGCACTGCATCGTCGTATTCCGCTCCAGGATTTGGTAGGCGGGCGGACGCTTCGGCTACAGCGGCCGACCGAGTTCTACGTTACATGTACGCGAATACGCCAATATATTGATATGCCGTCTGCGACCTATCGCACCGCCGTGATCTTCTCCAGCGGCAAGTAAGCTGCAGGGCCACCTGTCTCTTGCTCTGCATGCGGCCAATCATTCTTTGGGTAAGGTAATGGGGGACAAGAGGGATGTGACAGTGCAACCCTCCCCGTCTGACTGTTCAGTCCTGCATATATCCGGTTCTGATTTGTCGTAATCACATGGCATTAACTTCGTCCAAGCACCTCAAGCGCTTACTGAGATTGTTAGCATGGTGTTCTTTCAAGAATAACGAATGTTATTTCCGCGGTGTCGCCCCAGCCGTGTGAAAACCTCATGGCGCACTGGATGAGCAAATGTGAACTTGGCATTTCCTTTATCAAGATCGAGTATTTCACACACCAGGCGTGTCATTACAGTCGAACTCAATGTATTCCTCTAGCGTCTCTGTCATGACTGTACTGGTACCAAGTTTTCCAAGGTTCCGAGTCTGAGACAGCACTGTGCATCCGGCGTAGATTTTACACAACAGAATAAAGTATTAGAGGAACTTACAACTCAATATTTAAATTATTAGTATAAATATTGTGGACATCCCGGAAGTGAATAAGATGCCTTCCGTCACAAGTAGCGAAACTCAAACGTAGCAGGTCATACTGAGACCGACTGTCAGGTATTATCACCCCACGTCTCCGAGGGATTGTGTACTGAGAAAGAATTTTACCTCGAATCCGAAGTACGTATGTTATATACTGTTGGATTTCCAGCAATGTATAATCGTGACGAGGCTAGCATCTTTTGGTTATGCGCTGCTCGAATTGACAGAGAACGGGTTGATCGTGACAACCAGATGCTCAGAAAGCCGGAATTTGATGGGTTTGCGAACCGGAAACTGGTGTAAAAGAAGACAAACTAGGAAGGAGTCACTTGTTCATGCCTCGGCTCAGGGCATATCTGCGACTTAGGCAGTACGTCCCCAGCACTCAGTGACTCCAGAATGGACTCGATATCAGCTCCGTCCCGAATACCCTTTAGTATCGCCTCAGCCTCAAGAATCTCCCTACTGCGAACTGCCTCAAATAACATGTTCAGCCCAGCGTTTGACTCGCGCAGCCGCTCAACTTCTGCCAGGAGCTCGGAGTTTCTTCGCCTCAGACTTGTGGCCACCGTTTCCGAAGGCGCAGTGAGATATGTACACGCTTGCTCACTTGAAATGCATTGGACACAAGCAGGTCTCTGACCATCGCACTGTACGTAGGTCAGATCATGCCGTCAATGTCCTCCAATATTTGTTAATCCTGGGGCTTGGGGCGGCTCTAGAAGCTACTCGCCTTGCACTTGCGTTTCCTGCAGGCCTCGCACGCTGCTAGTGTATTCTTTTTGCGCGGTGCAAGGCTGTTCAAGGGACGCGGATCTTGTCCTGAGTTGTCTTGAGACGGTCGAGGCAGGATTTTACGAGGAACTGTGAAACTGTTCCCACTGATGATTGGGGTGGATGGAACTGTCGCATTGGGGGTCGTTAAGGACATTTTGAAAACTTCAATTAATGTTTAGATGAAGTTATAGAAATTCTGATGTTCTGGATAGCAGCAGAGTTCCCCATTGCCCGTGATTGAAATGCACCACACATTTGGAAGTCGGGGTGGGAAGGAAACATTTGAAGGTAGATCGTAGTAATGAGCGGGATTATCATTCGCTTGCTCCTGTCCCCTTGACGTCCCTGGTCGAGAAAGGCTCGTCACAGCAGTGGAACAGAACCCACTAAAAGAAACACGTCAGGATTCAGTCACCAAATCGTAGGTAACAGCCGATGCCAAGGTACCGCCACAGCAATTACGCTGGGAGGTTCGCTTCAGCATCCTGAAGTCTGTCGAATTTTTGTGGAAATACCTGACTTAAGAGTGTTCTTTTTTTTTCAAAAAAAAAAGAAGAAAAAAGAAACTACTGTTATCGGCATTGTATTTAGTATCTAAATCTGGGTTTGCAACTGTGTGAATAGACTTCAGGACCGTGCACAGCTCCCCCCCCCCCTCTTTTTTTTTGAGAAAAAAGAGATTTGTGACCAGATTAAGAATCAAACCAGCGTAGGAGTGGCTGCCTGAGCCGGAGTAGGCCCCGATCTCTTCCATTGGTCAATGGTGTCTTTTAACAGAGAAAGTTGATTTTGTTTTTAATCCGGACATATTTCTCTTTTTTTTAAAAAAAAAAAAATTAAAATATAAGCGGTCTTTTTATATAACTATAAACGCTTAAAAACCTAGCATTTAATAATAAATATAATGCTAACGTGGTTTACCAGTGAGTGGGTCATATCAGTGAATGGGTCAGTT